>JAECUM010019542.1:0-27800 GCA_016617855.1 Megalonaias nervosa | reverse complement strand
TTGTCTTTTAGTGCTGATTTGCATTGGTCATTCCACCAAGGAATTGATTGTTTTGTTTTTGATTTTCCCGTTTTTGGAATGCTTAATTTAGCTGCTTCTTGGATGGTATTTATGATGTTATTATGGAAGTTGTTTATATCCTCGTTTTCTAACTTGTTGATGTCTATTGCAGTTAATATGTTTCTAAATTTATCCCAATCAGCTTTGTCATATCTCCATCTAGGAGAGGTTTCAATTGGGTTATGTCGAACTGCTAATTGTAGGGAGGTGATTATGGGGAAGTGGTCACTCCCTAAGGTGCTTTCTTGATCCACCCACCAGTTGGTTATTTGTGCTAATTTGAGGGTGGTTATGGTTAAGTCTATGGCAGTGAGGTTTCCATCCTCGGGATCTAGTCTAGTTTGTGATCCATCATTGAGGATGACCAGGTTGGCTTCAGCAGCCCATGCTTCTATCAACCTGCCTCTATTATCCCTTCTACTTCCTCCCCACAGTTCGTTGTGGGCGTTGAAATCCCCACAGATTATTAGGTTATCTGTTTGTTGTTGGGAGATATGACGGTATGTGTCAATGGTGTTTGTGTTATTAATATTGCCACCTGGATCATAGATGTTTACCACCTGTATGTTGGTTGATCCGATGCTGACAAGGGTACTCTGCATTTCTATTGTATCGTTATTGCCTACAGCTAATGGAACTATTAATGTTTCCGCGTAGGGTAAGGTGTCAGGTAGGGAGGTTACCAGCCCTCCTCCTTTTTTCCCATTAGAGCGGTTTTTGAATATGCCTGGGGAGTACCCTGGAATTTTTGGAGTATATGTATGGTTTTCTGTTAGGTGTGTTTCTTGGAGGCAAATTATATCTGGTTTAGTTGTTGCATTGCTAATTCTGATTTTCAGTTCTGGGAGGTTGTTTATTATTCCCCTGCAGTTCCATTGCCAAATTGTTAAGTCTGTTTTGTATTGTACTATCCATTCTCAGTGTGGTTGTTAATGAATTTTATTGAATCATGTAGTTGATTCTGTCTCAGCCATGTTGTGTATTTCGTTATTATCTGTTGCAATATTTGTATAATATTATCAGTTGCTGATGGTGTCATGATGTTAGTTGCAACTATTTCTGATAATATTTCCTGCAAAATTGCCCATGTTGTTTTATGGTTGTTGCCATGGACAGGGTTGGTAATTTCTATATCTGTTGTTGTGTGTGAATGACTGTTTTGTAGTTCCTTGTGGAAGTTCCGTTTGCGTGGTTTTAGTTGAAGTTTTTGCTCTATTGCTTTTTTTGTGTTATCTTCCCTAATCTTTGTTGCTTTATTATGGTTTGGAATACTTGGTTTTTGTGGTAGCTGAGTGTTCTGGTTTTTAGTGGTATTTATTTCCGTTTTAGCCTCTGCATATGTTAGGAGTTTGGCATTCATGAGATTGATAATTTCATTTTCTTTCATGGAGTAGATGCACTCAGTTGCCCTAGGGTGGTGATTTTCCCTGCAGTTAGGTCATTTTGCGTACTGTTTATTACATATGCCCTTGTAGTGTCCTCCGCAGTGGGCGCACCTAGGCTTAAAGCGGCATTTGAGGGCATAGTGTTCCCAATGTTGGCATTTGATGCAGAACCATGGTTTGTTGATAAATGGTTCCACTTGATGATATGCACCATAAGGGCCTAACCTAACAAGGGTTGATATAGGTGTTGTTGATTCTAACACCGCTTTTGGGGTTGTTTGCCCTTTCCGATTTCTGATTCTATAAGCCTTGTCAATCTTTGTTCCATTTTCTTTTAGTTTTTTGTAAGGGTTTGGTCACTAATATCTTTATTTTTGCCTTTTAGTGTTAAAACCGCTTTGAAGTGTTTTACTGGCGGTGTTCTGACGTGATCTTTGTTGGTTTCGTTTTTGTTTATGTTAATTGATTCTTTATTGGTTTTTGTTGTGGTAGGGGAGGTAATTATTTTCTTTTGGCATTTGTGTGCCTTTCTACTTTTATTTTGATGTGCCCAATATACTCCATTTGTAGAAATTTTTCGACCTGGTTTGGCGTACTACATTGTACGATCAAGTAATTGGTTTGTGGTCGAATCAACCTAAATTGCCCTTGATGAGTTCTTAGTAGGGCACCTGTTATGCTGTTGTATGTCAGGTTGAATAGCTGGCTGTTTGAGCTACTTATGTAAATTGTGTGCTCTGGGGAGTGATATTTGGGTTTGTTTATTTGGTTGATATCTGGTTTGGTTTTGTTCCTTACGTTATTTACTTTTGTCTGATTTAGGTGGTCAGTAATTTTGGTTTTATTTTGTTCCTTGTTGTTTTCTGCTGCATTGTTATCTTTAGGTTGATTTACTTTAGATTTAATGTTGTTTTTTCCTATGTTGTTGATGCTTGTTAGGTTTTTATCATTTGTTTTTGGTGTTTTCATGGGAAGCTTTCCCTTTCCTAGGTACGCTACTTTTTCAGTTTGTTATATGGGGGGGGGGGCTGCTTGATTTAGGAGTTGTTGTAATTTTATGCTTGTTATTTGATGAGCCGCCCAATGATATTCCTGAGGGGCCAGGTGTTTGGCTACTGTGTATTGTTCTCTTTTGATTTTTCTTTTTTTTTTCCTTGTTGGTTTGTTTTTATTGTTGAGCTTATATACGAGTTTGCCAGTGTCTGAGGGTTGGTGGTTGTTTTATTTGGGAAAGTTTTGTTGTTTTCCACAGTTTTAATTTGGGATTGAGTAGGGTTGTTTTTCTTGTTTCTTTAAACCACAGCCTATCGGGAGTTTTTGGGTGATGTCTCCAGTAATAGATATAATGGTGGCATAGTTTTGTTGTTGTGTTTTGTTTTTATTTTGGAGGAGTTTGTTATTTCAATGTTTTCTTGGTACATTGGTACTGTGTCGTCTAGTTCCCCTTCAGATTCCGCGGTCATATTGGGGTTTTTGAAGGCCATTGGGGAATTCGCGTGGAATTTTTCCCATTCTGATTGTGTCAAATTAGTTGGGGTACTAGTTTGAAATTTTAAATTAGTTGGTGTAATTTGTTTGGTCCCCGAGTTTACACTCATATTCAATTGTCCTGTTACTAATGGTGAGATATTGATGTTGGTACAGGATATTGTTGTTTGATTGCTAGGGGTCATTTAACTGCTTGCTTGCTTGTTTAAATTATACTGGCGTGCGCACATATGTGCATGTGCCACTTGTTAATGTATGCACCGCATACTGTTAATTTATTTCTGGGGGAAGGAAAAGAACCTCATCCCCCAGGTGTTAATGACCCCAAAGAGGGCTGCTAATTTTGCCTAAAAGATGTTTCTAGGTCGCGGGTCAACTAAGTCCCAAACTACCTACCTAGCTGGTGAATTGACTTGAATACTGAAGGGTAAAATGCAAAACTTTTAACCACATCAGCACACTCCTCAATGAAAGTGGAGACTCGTTGGCATGCAGGTATTACTGGACTATCTTTCTTCATCCAATTAAATGGGTCTCCAGTCCGCCCATGCAGCATGTTATACCATGCACCCACATGCCAATCCGCCACAGCACCAGCTAGGGGCTTCAACTTGAGTGGGAATGGACCCAGCACGCACTCAAGCCTTACAATTTTCAGCGCTACCACCAGGTGTCAACCAAGCAGTATGAGACGTCAGTCGCGATTGGTCAGCGACTATGACGTCTCATCGGGGCACCTGGTGTTTGGACGGGTGGAAATCGTTCCACAATCCGTCCATGTACAAGAGTCTGAGTGTGGCAAAGGAGGAAAGTGACTCGGCAACCAGTGTGAAGCGAAGCAATGGATGTTGTGTACGCCCCAAAACGCCGGCCCGTACTTATTTCAAATTCAGTCCAGTTGTACTAATGGACATAAAATATAAGCCAATAATGTGTGAGCCACCTCTGCAATTAACCTAATCCATTAAATCATAAAATTTTCCTATCACCTATCAGGCCAATCATACTAGTACGTAGTGTACATAATATAAGTCCATAACAAATTTTAATTACTATTATGTCTAAGCGACATAAAAATAGTTTGTCCAATATTAGGTATAAGGTTTGAATTTTGAACGGTGAAAAAAGGATCAAGTCAGGATCATGGTTTGTCCAAATTGGGATTCCTAGCCAAAATGGAATAACTTAGAATAAAGAGGCAATTTTAGCCCTAAAAAGGGCTGTTTTGGCAGGTTAGTTGAAAGTTCTTCGGCGGTCTTCTGCCTCTTTAACTTTTTCCGCCGTGCGTGAGTCTTGTCCGGTTGGTTCAGGAAACTCCTTAAGGTTGTATATTACCGTCAGGTAACTCGCAGCATCAATCAGATCGTTCAGTTGGTAGTTTTGGTAGGCATGTCGGTAGTATTGGACGAGTAACCTGACCCCAAGGTGCCACTGATTTGGTCTAGGTTTGCATGAATTCAGGATTTGCCAAGCGAAATATTTGACTGCGCTGATAAAATTACCTGCCTTTTTTGTGTCCTCTATCACCGGTCTTAGTCCCATTTCCAGAAATATTTTCCTATAGGGGTCCTCCTCGTAAGTCTCTCCCTCTTCTTCTTCCTCTACCTCTACTTCTTCCGTCTCTTCTTCCTCTTCCTCACTAGAGGAGGACATTTGTAGATCTGCTTCTACTGTAGTTTCCTTCTCATGTTGAACTCTCTGCCATGGTGGTGATTTTGTAGCTACAGGAGCATGGATCACTATACTGGCAAAGGTTTCCTGTGCTTTTTGTTTTACCGGAGCGTGGTCCGGTTTTGCCTGGGCAGTAGCTATTGTTTGCCTGGCCCTAGTAATTTCTTCAACTTTAGTTGGAGTAGTTGTAATAGTTGGCTCAATCTCCTGCTGGGTATTGTTCACTTGTTAAGTCGTGCTCAGTGGGTTGCTCCCTAACTGGGTCTGCAATGAATGCTCCCTCTGTTGGCGCCAATTTCCCCCTCTGCGACGACTCCTGGGCCTTTGTCTTTTCTCTCCTTTATTCTCTCAAATCAACAGCAAGGTCGTTCTATTTTGCTGTGCTCTCAACCTCCAGCCTGAAGCAACAAGAAGTTGCTCCGTCGCTAGCTCCATGAATCAATCATTTAACTGACGACCGCTATGATTTATATACTTGAAGCACGGACGTGAAGGAAAACATCCTTTACAATAACTTCACATATTATATACTATCCACACAGAAGGGAAAGAAAAACCCCATATCTACTATCCATACAGAAGGGAAGAAACTAACCCCATATTTACTATCCACACGGAAAGGAAGAAAATAACCCCATATCTACTATGCACACAGAAGGGTAGAAGAAAAAAAAAACAATATCTACTATCAGCACAGAAGGGAAGAAAATAACCCCATATCTACTATCCACACAGAAGGGAAGAAAAAAAAACAATATCTACTATCAACACAGAAGTGAAGAACATAACCCAATATCAACTATCAACACAGAAGGGAAAGAAAAACACCATATCTGCTATCCACACAGAAGGGAAGAAAATAACCCCATATCTACTATCCACACAGAAGGGAAAGAAAAACATCATAGAGGGTTGGGTAGTCCTGAAAAGGGCTGTTTTGTTCGGGGAGTTATGGCAATCTTTTTTCTTCTAAGATTACGTCCCCGTCCGGCTGCAGGCTTTCCTACAGGATAGGGTCTGCTTCTTCGGAAGAGAAGGAGAACTCTTTCGTGTCTACACGACAGTCGACAAAACCTCTGTCTGACTCCTGATGTTGCTGCTGCTGTTGTTGCTCTCTCTGCTTCGGAAGTCTATACTTCTCTATCCACTCTTCTTGCTTTTTCTTGCTTTCATCTCTGAAGAACTCTTCTATCAGGTCTTCGACCACTTTCAACATCCTGACATCCTCTATCTCTTCAGGCTTCGGTATCAGGTTTTGCCTGATACGGTGTAAAATCACGTAAGCTTCGTTCAGCTTGGCTAGTGTTGAACACATCTTCATAGGAGGATGAGTCAACAATGGATCGTCAGACTGAATTTAATTGAATTTGAATTATACTGGCGTGCACCCATACTGGGTATGTGCCAGTGGTTAATGCCTGCAAGGCAGATTTTTACACTCTCCTGGGGGAAGGAATCAGTGCCTCATTCCCCAGGCTTTAATGCTCTCAAAGAAAGCTGTTAAATTATCCGTCAGGTAGCGGAACAATAAGTTTCTAGAACAGTTACAATCAATATAAGTCACTAAATGTTCTAAGGAATATCCAAGACTGCGTTGATGAAGAAAATACACACAATATTGTCCACAGACCATAGAATCTGTGCCTTGTAATTTAACATTATTGAATCGTGACGTCTGGGCTATCTTCTCATAAGTCCATGATATCGTCTTCCAAAGTGGGTAATCCATACGAATCAAAATATTCCACGCAACTATTTTTAGGGAAGTAGACGGCTACCCAGTGGGTTCCTGGGAGATGACTGTCGTCCGTGTTGATGACTTAAGCTTGATGGTCTTGAGGTTTGCGATGAGGAAGTTCATCTTTAGCACACGCGACAGGATTCCAAAAAGAGGTATACGAACTGTTGTTCAAAAGGTAATAAAGTTCCCAGGTATCCATTTTTTGTTTTGTATTTTTCTTCTTTCACAGGTAATGATAAGTCCTCAATTCAATCCTGACGTTTTGCTTGAAAATCTCTGACAAGTAACGGTTTCTTCGCTTTGTCTCCGCACTCTGGGCCAAGAGAACTTCGATACGATAGATTTCCAGAGTAGTTAATGGAGGAGAGGAAATGATCACGCAAGTCGTTATACCACTGATGCAACACTGCTTCTTCTGAGATGAGACCCCAAGCGTCCTCCAGATACTCGTCCAATTTTACTTCTTGACTCATCAGACATTTATCGTGTGGAATTTGACTGGGATGATCGTTTTGACATCCATAACAATCTTTCTTGGTCAGTTCCGTAATTTTATCTGCCAGGTGTTTAGCAAAACAGGAGACTAAATGTTGTTCTTATTCTGGCCATCTGGACATGACCACCACGTCCTCTTCGTCTTTGTCTTGGGGTTCTGCTTCCACGTTATCCTCCCATTCCATTTCCAAAGATTCTCCACCATTCAAAGAGCGATTACAGTCTTCCATAGTTTCTAATAGTCTAGAATGACTTCTCTCAAACTGTTGAGAGTGTTGTCGAATTCGGCATACAGGATGACGTTCACCGTCTCGGCGAGAGCTTCTGCAAATTAAAGTTCCACACGCAGTTGACCAGATTTTATAGGGTGGAAATGTCCCTGGTCGTTGCCTTGGTCTGGAGTGAAATCAAAGGCCCACAAAGTGTAACCTCTTTTATAATCTTCGTACGAATTGCCGTGGCTGGTGTTGGTCCCTAGCTGTCCCGTGGCTTCACACAGGGACAAGCACGATCTCAAATAATTATTCTGGGTAAAGTTAGATTCGAAGAGTCTGGTACACAAGGTCTTGCCATCGCGACTGACTTCGAGCTTGGACACTCTGTAGTGCTTAAACTGGAAAGGATTTTGATCGTGAGCTCCATTGAGGGCTGCATTGCTGACGATACCAACGATTAAACGTTTGGATAACTGTCCTTGGAACAGATGATCTTCGATCTTGAATCGGAGGTCAGCAGCAATGGTGAAAGTTTTTCACTTCTACGCGTCGTATCGGATACTTGGCGGTCGCTCTGCTCAATGTGTGATTGATGTCGTTTCCCGCTTTAGGTAACACTTCTATGCGGCGCATGTAAAGTCTGGCTTCCTGGATGATGGTATTGTACTCGTTGGCATCAGCCATCAAATGGAAAGCGGTACTGCTGAGATTCAGTCTCAGGCAGATATCCACTCCGTTGAGCAAATACTACTCTTGCAATCACATGTCCAAATGCAAATGATCCATAAGTTCCAAACTACGTCCTTGCAGGGTTTTCTTTCGACGGTCGTTCAAGCCCACATTGTGAGGATCGTCAGCTTCTGTCAGGACTGTGTCGTTAAACTTGTCCTCGCCATACCACGCAAGCATCCAGATGAGTGTTCTTGGCCTCTTTTCCGTACGTCAAGAGATTTTCGAGGTACGCTCGGTAACGGTAAGTATCCATGCCACTACTGACTATTTTGTTATTCAAGTACACAAATCCACTTCGCTGAAGAAGGAATGCAAGAACTTGTTGATGGGAGATCCTCTAGCATCACCTCCCGGATTGGTTTTGTCCGTTTTGATCACTTTGCCTTTCACGTACAAGTAACTGCTATTCAGATCGATGTAATCTTCGGGCTGTCCATTGATTTCAAACTCGATGTGGGTTGAATCCGTCAAAAAGGAGACGGGGATGAAATTATATCCATTGAGATCCTTGCATCGTCATCATGGTGGGTGGCATGGCAAACATATCCAGTTCCGACTTGGAACATGCATAAGACTCGGTGCATCGTTTTTTCTCTCTTTGTTTGTGATTTAATAATCAAAAACGTCTAATTCTCGGACGGTTCTTCTTTTTCAGTCTTTCTAGCTCTGAGAAGGTGAAGGCCTCTTCGTCGTCGTCTCTTTCTGCATTGTCCTTGCTGTGGCGTCAGGGAAGCAGGAATGCCTGTCTCAGCAGTGTCCATGGCATCTATAGGAGTTTCTGAACCTGGTAGCAATCGTGTTCACCAAATGTTGACCGCTAAAATACTAGCCTGCAGGAATGGTCAACAGATAGGTGAAATGTTTTGTTTTGGGGTCTTATGTTTTCATAGAGCCTCCTACAGTGGCGCGTTCAACCAAGTTTTGTTGCACTTGTTCGTCATGAACTTCGACCGTAAAAGTGTTTTGGTTTTCAATGATGTTTTTGATTTGTGTAGGGTGAATCATATCCACCAAAGCCACTTCCCAATGGGCCTCGTGATCCAATTGGATGGCCTGAGGTAATTTGGCCGTGAAAGAGCACAAGGTGTTGTTGGGAAACACTTCCATGGAACTATCACTGGGTAACGTCAAGTAAAACTGGTTATTAATAATTCCAGAGTTCTGCTGTCCTAGGGGTCGCTGGAAGTCAGAGGAGTGACTAAACGAGGATTCTTGTTGGAGTGGTGACTGTTGGGAGCGTGGCTAACGTTGGACGCAAGACCCCCTTTGTTCCCGTTAGAAGTGTATTTCAGGGACGGATTGGGGAAAATGTAACCGATGTAACTGCTCAGTAAAATGGTCCACAATTGTTTGTCTCCTTGTCGCAAACTCAGATTGGCAATGGCAGCACCGATGACACAATACACCACAAAGATTTGGCAGAAAAAGACGATTTGCGTTTTAGGCACACGTTCTCCACACCATACAAGGGTTGCTTTTGTAGATCTTCCACAGAAGAACGTGGGGTCACTGCGGTTGAGGCTGTGTTGAAGGGCATGATGGTCACTTCTTTTTATATTCAATGACTTGCGAAGCGTCGATCCAAGAATCAAAACTGGATGGATATCCTTTCCAATGAATTTTGACTTCTTTGATACGTCTTTTTCCCACTTTTCGGGTTCTTCGTTCGAGAATGCTTTCGATGTCGTACATTTCGTCTATTTTTTTGGTCATGCGTTATAACACGGGCAAGTAAAACGTTCCTTTTAGCACTTCCCTGTTCAGGTCTTCCAATTTATAGACGGTAGGATGACGGCCAAGCACTCGTACAGTAACACGAAACAATTCGGTGGTTCAGTTGGGTAAGTAACCTTTGTCGAAAGTGCGTTTGGCTTTGCCAAAGCGCACCCAATCTCCCGTCCTCAACACTCCACCTTTCTTGGGGACAGCCACCGTCGGGGACGTACCAAACAGGCGCTCGGGAGTCACTTCTTGGGGGGGGGGGGGCACGTCCGATGCTCCAATGGTAAGATTGGTTGTACGCTTGCACCAGGTGCGGAAAGACGTCGATGTACTTGAGATTGTGTTGATGCGTGAAATATTTCCACATGCGTACTTTCATGATTCGTTGAAAACATTTCACGAGGCTGGCTTTGGTTTCGGGATTCTCGGTGGTGAAAAAATGAATGTCTCGTTTCTTCAATTCTTTTTGGAAAGCTTGGTTCACAAATTGGGTGCCTTTGTCGGTTTGCCATCGAAGAGGGTGACGACCACTTTGTTTCAACACCAGTTGGAGAGCTTGCACTAACTCAGTGCTCGATTTGAAAGTCAATGGCACGACCAAGGCAAATTTGGAAAAGACGTCGATGACACAAAACAAATATTTGTAGCCACGATTGTAGGTGGCCAAATGAGAGACATCGGCTAAATCGGCTTGCCATTGACGATTGATACCCTCCACTCGGGTGCGACTTCTGGAAAATTTTCGTGGAATGGGTTTGTGTAAGGTATACGTAGCTTGTTCTTGTAACCATCATTGCACAAGAGATAAACGGACACTTTTCAGTTGGGTTTTGGTAGCACGATACAATTTCTGAACTCCTCCGTCTCCCGCAGGATGGGATGGATCGTAGTAAATGCTGTCTAACACCTTCTCCATTTTTTGTAGGTTATCCACTCTTTACTGATGCTACTCTGGATGGGAAGAGGGGAGGTTTAGAAACGGCTTTACGTGTCCAGTGTGCCACGGGAGTGGAAGTCGTAGGTAGTGGCGGTGGTGGTGATGGTGGTGGTTGTGGTAATGGGATGGCTTTGGTCTTCTTTTCTTTTTTCACTTCTGGTTTCCCTTCTTTCTTTTTGACTTCTGTCGAAGGAGGAGTGAACATCATCTTTTTAGCCCAAGCTTTACGTTCTTGGGGTGCCTCTGCTTCCTCACGCATCCGTGGGGCTGCGTCTGTCTTAGCCGCTGGGGTTGGTAGTGGTGGTGGTGGTGATGGACTTTTCATCAGGTTCTTAAAATCTTTCAGAGTTGGCAGAGCTGTTTCGTCTAAAGCTTCTTGTGAAAGAGTCGAAGTCGTTGCAACAGTTGACTGTACCGTTGAAAGCTTTCCATTTCTGACAAATCGCTGCGATCCATCAACGATGGCAATTCGTGTTGTAACTGGGACATCTCAGTCAAATGAGGATTGGGAGATAAATGCGGGGTCCGTTATTCTTGCCAATGATGGAATTCCATCGATCGTTTGTAAGGTACTAAAGCCAGTTTTCGTCCTTCCATCTGATTTCAAAGGTCACGTCTGAGATCTTTTGAACCCAGAGGTCCCTTTTATCTTCTGGATCCTTTTATCTTTGACCTATTCCTTGTGAAGCAGCTCGTCATGAGTCCTGTAATCTTTGTTCCCAATACTCCTTTCACCAAGGGTGCTAACAACAGGTGCACAAATGCTCCGTGTTGCACCAACATCTTTTTCTTTTGACGGATGGGAATTTTCTTTCCGAATATTTGGCGAAGAACGTGTCGATGTTTGGCTAAGCATTTTTTCTGATGTGGAAACAAAGGTATCGTTCCTTTCAAGACATTCAGACAACATTCGCACACGGTATTGACGACGTCTTTGGAGGCGGTTTGAATCATTTGTTTTCTCATGGGTGGAGGAACTTTGGACAGGACGGACAATACGTCCCAATGTTTGGCTAAACGAAGAGGCAGTCCTTTCCTTTTCTTTCCTTTCGGGGTAGAAGAGGGATGTCTTTTGGAGGGTGACATCTTCGTTTGTTTGTTACAGGGCACACACAAAAATACACTGACGTCGATGACTTGGCACAAGCCTTTTTATCTTTTTTTTTGACTATCGCTTCGTCAAAATTGTGGCGACTTTTTTTCCTATATCGTAAAACAATCCTCCCCTTTGGTTGCTCATCTTTTTCTTTAAACGAGTGTATCTTTTCTGGGGTCGACGTAGATGCTTGTCTAAAGGTTTTTTCGAATGACGAGACTGTCTTTTTCTTTTTCCTGTTCCTTTTTGGAGAGGAGAACTTCGATGATGATGGGGCGCACTTCTTTGAGGGAATATCTTTGGGCGTTCAGGAGCACAAAATACAATGAAATCCATGGATCGACATGCGTCCTTTTATCTTATTTTTGGGGTGTATTTTTCAGTAGGTCGTAGGGCTTGTAGCCCGTCCTTTTGACGAAATCATCTATGAACTCTTCGTCAAAAAAATCCTCCCCTTTGGTTGCTTCTCTTTTTCTTTGGACGATTGTCTTTTCAGGGGTGACGTCGATACTTGGCTAAGCGTTTTTTTCAGATGACGAGAATGTCCTTTTCTTTTTCCATTTCCTTCTTGGACAGGATAACAGCGATGGTGTGCACTTCTTTGAGGGGACATCTTTGGGCGTTCAGGAGCACAAAAACACTGATCCCCATCGTTTGCCCAGGTCTTTCTATACTGGAATGCGTCACCACCGATTGTCTTTACGTCGTATCATTTTCATGGCAGGCATCACACGTCGTGGAGGGGTTTGCAACGGACTAAATCGGGACAGTTCTTGCTTGGATAAATCCAGTAAACTCTGTAACATGCTCGATCTCTCTTGGACTTTGATTTTGGGGGCAGGTACTTTGTGAGCAACTGCCACTGTAGCTTAAGAGGAGGATGGTGTCACCGCTGGAGGAGGAGAAGTTCCTAGAGACCCAGGCTTCCATTTTTTCATCAAATTAGGAAAGATACGTGTCAAATCGGGTTTGGCTGGCATCACCAGCAACCGTGAAGTGGAAGAACCTGAGACTACTGGAGACGCGGTCATCGTTGCTGCAGGTCGTGGTTTGGGGATGTAAGGTTGCTTCCTGGCCGCGAAGCCTCTCCTGCGCGTAGAAGTTGCTTTCTGGGGTCTTTTCTGGTGACTTTTCTTTCTCTTAGGCTGTGACCTGGTCTTGACACCACTGCTCTTTTTCTTCTTCTGGGTACCTATGGGTCGGGGAGTGGCTTTTTTCTTGGGTTGGACTTTAGGGTCATTGGGATCCCATTTTAAGAGGGAGCGAATGATGACAGCTCCTAGAGAACCACTACCTCCAGGTTTCAAAATGATATGTTTTTTGGTTTGAGTGTCGATGCGGGGATCTGCCATTTGCGTCAAGGCTACTTTGTTTGTGTCAAAAAAGCGTTTGGTTTGATGTGGAATGTGAATGTGTTCACGACAGGCCCTCCGTCTTGGCAGCAGTGGTGAAACAGATGGGTACGAAATCGCAAATAATCCGGGGTGGTGGGTCTTCCATCGTAGGTTGTAAAAATTGATTTTTAGCGCCACGTTGAGGGTAACAGATGGGACATCCGTCAAATAAGCACCCGTTAAACTCGTACAGGATTTTGGGGTTTTCTAAGTCTCAGCCATCCACCGAATACGTTCCGATTGTCTTTTCGCCTCCTTCGTTTCTAGCGTGTTGGACCCATTTGTCTTCCTTGTCGCACAAGTAATGTAGCCAGCGTAGAGCTTTGACCGAGTATTGACGTTTGACAATGTTGGTCGTTTGAGGAATTATGACAGCTAGGGTGTTTTCGGGCATGAATAGTTGGCAGTACACTAAGGAATACGCTTTGACAACGTTGCAGGCTTTTTCAAAGGATCGATCCCTCCGTGCTCCATGAACAGTTCTCGAAAGTTTCCACAGGAACGCCGTAAAATGTCCACGTTGGAACGACAATGCTTTAACATTTATTCCTGAAAGTCGAAGGGGTCCGAGGCGTGAGAGTGGTACCAAGCGTAGAAAGCTTCTCGTTGTTCGGTGCGCATGTTGTCAGGGTCGTAGTAGTCAGCATCAGGCAAATAGGGTAGAACGGCGTGTTGATTGGCTTCGGTATTGAAAAAGTGCGGAAATAGCCTTTGGCCATTTCTATCATTCTAAACGTTTTAGGCATTCGGCTCAATGGCATGGCCAAGTAAGTCATCGAATCTTTAAACTGCACTTGTCCCACTTGCATGGAAATGAGTTTGGCCCCGTTCAAAGTCACTTTAGGACGTTCGGTACTTTGTTCCATATAGTATCTGAGAAGAAATTGGCCATCGTATCCCGAGAAATTGTGAGCTATCACCGTAGCATGGCGATGACAATCTCCGTAATGTTCGATGTCCTCTTGGAACCTCTTCTCGTCAATGGGGTCTAAGATCCATTGGGCATTATTGGCCAGCGTGTTCGGTCCACGAAAGATTTTTTCATGTCCTCCAGGAATCTTGCTGCAGTGAGGGCAATGGCTAAATATCTGTTCTTGGATGCACTTCTCGCACTTCTTGAAAAATTGTTAAAGCTACGTTAAAAATCCAAATCACACACACACACACACACACACACACACACACACACACACTTCTCGCACGCTCGATGAGCCACGCAGAAATTTGGAATATGAATGCCAGTCTCTTGCATGCATTCGAAATCGAAAAGATAAAATTGCCTTTTTTTGGCCATCTTCCTCCTCTCATGTTGGGGTGGGTATTTACGAATATAGCATTTGTGTTCCAAGTCCACGATTTGGTAACAAATGTGACATCGTTTCTTTCCTGAACATACGTGAGCCTTTGCATTATTGGTACGTATGTCTTGTCCGCAAGTAGGGCACAATCTCAGGAGTTTGCAAGCACTTTTCTGCTGTGAACCTTGCGTCTTGAGATCTTGTTGGTAGTAGGTAGGGTTGACAAAAGTGCGCTGACAAGCCGAGTAATGCACTCGTTCTTGTCCTTCGTCAAGACAGGGTTTAGAGGCCAAACATCCCTCACATTTCGATCCACAATGCTTATGTTGCTCTCGATTGTTATAGCCATAGTCACATTTCTCACAATAATAACCGTATCCGGTGAAACTGGTAATGGCATCGAAATGATCATCATGATGATAGACGTGAATGTATTGTAATGGGCAGTAAATCTAGCCTCTAAAATTTTTTAAAATTAAAAACAGTTACAAAATTAAGGTCATTCATCGTAAAGCTTTCGGTGGTAAAGCAGAGTTAGGGGTCGTCCTAATACTGTTGTCTCTACCTCATAGATGGGGGGGGGGGAGAGGAGTTACGACATCGTAGCTAGGTGGGTGGGTGTTGTCAACCTTGACGGACAATATTAATTTATTCATTAATACCTACTGTTATTCAATATCAAATGATGATTGGTATCATTCTCGGTTAACTCAGATATTCCCATATACATTGATCATGGATCCTCCATTTAACTCCTTAACTTCGTGATGTTATTATGCCAGAAGTACATGTGTAACTAGCCTCGTTTCCAATTTCGGCACGTTTGGTATGCTCCTGTCGCCATCTCGAATAATAGTTATGGGTCGCTTACGACCTCATCCACTTTAGATGGAACATTTATTCATATTGCAAATTTTGACCAATAAGAAATAAATTCGTTGTATGCACACTTAACTAACACTCTGGGTTACATAGGTTTTAGTTACAATTTTTAATTTGGGTGAAGTTTTGTTGCTGTCGGTAGTAGAATACGGTTGCCACTGCAAGCGCGCGCTCGCAGAATTTCTCTCTGCGGTTGCTACCCAGCGAACGGCAGAATCTTCCCTGCCAAGCGTAGAATTTTCCCTGCCAAGCGCAGAATTCTGCAGAATTTCGCAGGAGGTATAAAAAGCTTGTCAGCGTCTCTACTAGGACCTGTTCGGGTTTCCGAGGGTCACATTAAGAGCTCCTTACGTTTAGACTGAACGTGGGAGAGTCATTTACCACTTTTACTACGAATACCATATAAGGAAGTGTGCAAAGAAAAGGTAACTCTATTGTTTATTATTTTCCCACAATTCACAATTCATAGTTATTTCACAACATCTACACAAATAAATGCAAAGAAAATAATGTTTCTTTTATAGTGAATTTTGGATAACTCTAAAGCCAAGTTGTGAAATCTACTTCTGTGTACTAAAACTTTTATGGCCATTTATTCATTCATTGCTATGCTTTAAATCAGCAACCACAGCATAAATATCTGCCTATCAGTAAATAGTATTCAGACAGTATTTCATGATCCTGTGAGGTCAAGTCAAGTGTTTCTTGCGGACCTTGTTCAAATAATGATGTTTATGTACACTTCAATAGAAATAGGGTTAATAATAATAATAATAATAAATAATAATAATAATAATAATAATAATAATAATAATAATAATAAGTGAATGTTTGAATACAGAGGAAATGAGTGTTTCTCAAAGCTCTTCCAGTAGCTATTTGTTACATTGTAAAGCTGTTGAGTGTTTCTCAAGGCTTTGTGCATATGCTGTTAGTTAGTTTGTTACAGCCATTGAGTGTTTCTCAAGGTTCTGTTTGAAATTACTCTATATGAATTTAATGAAAAGTTAGCCAATGCTTCAAAGTCTATAAGTAAACAATAATTCTAAAATAACATCTGAACACTATACTTTGACATTGATAAATGTTAATATCAACTTCTATCCTAAAAACTGTTACTTAAATTGCTCATGTTTGTCCAGCTACACACTACCACTGTGATATAGATTCCATGAGTTATTATATTTGAGTCTTAAAATTTTAATGCCATACAAGTCTGTAACTTAATAAACCACCTGAAGCTTAAATCTGAGTCTGCATTTCATCACTAGTCCCATTCTTATTGTAAGGGTTCCCCCACTTCATTGGAGAATCAGAGACCTCTTGGAGTTAAGGTCTAAGTTTAACTGGGCCTTTATTCTAATGAGAGTTTATCAGCCACAGGAACACAGTGAATCATTGAGTGGTCACCGGAAGTTTAACGGCCAACGCTACCCCGTAACAGTATTTTCCATCTTTGCAATTTTTGCCTCGAAAAAACAGAGGTCCGCGCACTTCTTGAGGGTCTACTTTCAATGTGTAGCGTGGAGCCAAGACGTCTTGCAATTTTCGCATTTCAGGGATGCCACAGGGTGTGTCTTTGGATAGCCCCGCTTTCTGTAACAGGAGTTCTGCTTCTCTTCGTTGTTTGGCTCGGTTCAATTTTTGAACAGTTTGCCAGGCTCTTTTCCATTCTGCCGTGTCGTTCTTGTCGGCATACGTTCGTGCCAGCCCTGCCTAAACACACGTGGTCTTGAGGATTGTTAATTCGGGCGAGGCTACGCTTGATACTATGAAGATAGTCTACCAATAACACCTTTTTGTGCCCCGTTCCTTTGGGATGAGAAACGTGGGTCATGAACAGTGTCGCTTTTCCATCGGTGATGTGAAACTTGTCGTTGGATTGCTGTACGTGTTGAATCTTGTCGATGACTTTGGAAGGTGTCAATTCTGCTGGGCTACTAAACTGCAAACGGGGACTTCAGACTGTCGTGATCAATGGAACGTCTCAAGCGATCGTCTTCTTTGGCTTGACATTGTCGTTTCAGTGTGGTTAACAGTGTGGTTAACAAAGAGTCTCACACATCGGTGATGAACTCTTCAGCATTCTCCAGCGGTACGTTGGCCTTGAAATCTTTAAACTTCACCATGTACGTGTAGGCCGTGATTCTATATTTTCTAGAGGAGCGTTTATCCGTCTCTCGAATGTGGTAGTACTTTTCAGGGTTTACTGGTGATGGGCTTTGGTTTGGTGTAGACTCTCTGGGCCTGGATTCGGGCTCACACATGAAATCTTCAAAATCGCTGGCATGAATTTAAGCCAAGACTTCGGCTACTGTGCGAGGCGATAAGTCACATTTCTGCCTCTTACTTTTTTCTCCTTTCTCCACGAAATGATGCGATCGTTTCATCTTAAATGCAAAAAGTCAAATGACTACATTTTAAACGCAATGCCCTTTATATCCATGTAAGACCAATGTCTTTCCAGAGGTCAGACGAAGTTTGAGGAAGAGAATAAGATCTGTACGATGCCCTCTATGTTAACGGAATGATGTTAACAAAAAAAACCAAAGGCCCTTTTCAGGACCACTCCATTGCCTCGAAAAGATTTACTCTCTCTTGCCAAATATATGTATATTTGGTTGGTTTTTCTATTTGTGTCATGTTTATGTCTTTGTTTCTTTGTCTATGTCTATCAAGTCCCACCCCGCCAAGCGTTCCATCCAGTTCTATATCCGGTTCTATTGTCACTATACAAAACCCCCATCTATGTTAAACTTTCCCTTGTCCGTATACAGTCCCAACCTTGTGTCCATATAAATCTTGTCCGTATATAGTCTCAACCTTTTGTGCGTGTAAATTTTGTCCGTATAGTACAAAGCAGGGTCTCGTAATGCTGATTCCCATTGTCTGTATAGTATCCCCTTTCACTACTTACATGTATATATACAAGAATGTTTAAAAGTCCGATGCCTTTTCAAGATCTCCAGTGTGCCCAAGAAATCCTAAATCCAACTTTAATTTCACCAAACCAACTCGGTAAAGTCACTTGAATATCGTTTGAGAGTTAGAAATATCGTTGGATGAGAAAGCAATCTTTGAACATATCGTTGTATAAATATATAATCCTTGGACATGTCGTTGGATGATTAAGCAATCTTTGGACATATCATAGGATGAGGAAAGAATAATCAGATATATCGTTGGATGAGGAAACAATCCTTAGACATATCTTTCGATGAGGAAACAATCCTTGGACATATCGTTAGATGAGGAAGGAATCCTTGGACATATCGTTGGATGATTAAGCAATCTTTGGACATATCGTTGGATAAGGAAACAATCCTTGGACATATCTTTCGATGAGGAAACAATCCTTGGACATATCGTTGGATGATTAAGCAATCTTTGGACATATCGTTGGATAAGGAAACAATCCTTGGACTTTGGATGAGGAAACAATCCTTGAATATATATTTGGATAAGGAAACAATCCTTGGACATATAGTTTGATATGGAAACAATCCTTGGACATAATCGTTAACGAGGAAGCAATCTTTGGAGATACCCTTGGATGAGGAACCGAACATATTTACATGCATATTCAGATTAATCATTTTTGTAAAGGACAACAGTGGAGTAAAAGCATTTCATTTCTTCCACCAAACGTACGTACTGAGGTAAACTCTGATACAGGCGTAACATCGAGACTCGAATCTGAGCTCTAAAGTGCGTTTCAGAAAATGCCGCATCATGCAGTATCGAGACGATATGCATAATGAACATGAAACAATTCGGCAATGAAACATTTGCTTTGAAACTATAGAGTGTAGCATGCACAAGAGCTCAGTCACAGTATGTCACGCTTTATCACACTGCAATATACCAACATTAAAGTAACAATGACGAATTTCTCTCCCTCCCCCCTCCCCATTCTCTTTCCTAATTCCAAGGTATATTGGGTAAACCCACATCAACGAAGAACCATTTCAACTCTTTTGTTTAGCTTCTGTACAAAAATATGGATGTTTACACAAACATATTTGTGAACTGAGTTCTCCGCAACGACTCGACCTAGCAAGAAGCACAATTCATTTTTGATTTCGCTTTTTTTGGTTTCTTTTCATTTATTTATTTTGCCCTCCCTATTTTTTCTTTCCTTTTTTGCTATTTTATCAACTTTCTACACAAAATTCGATACATTTTATTTGACAGTTTCTCATTTTAACTTCTTTCTTTTATATTTCCTCCTTTTCACCTACTCCTTTGTTGTTCAATCTCCTACTTTTAATAATTTGGCTTAATGCTAATGTTTAACCAAGAGACTTCACTCTGACTATTAAAACATTTAGATTTTATCATTAAAACTTAATGAAATCAAGCTATATATTCATATGTATTTAAAAAATTTATATTGTAAAAAGAGAAGAACAATATAAGCCATTGGCTTTATTTCTATTCCTTTACTTTCTATATTGTACTTCGTGTAATCTCCAATTACAAAATTTATGAAATCAGTTATGTTTAAACTGAACAATTGAACAAACGTTCACTTTTTGAATTTACTGGGTTGTCAATTTAGAGCGTCATTATTGTATTGCTAAACGTAAATATTATTTTGAACACGCTCAAATTTACTTATATTTTCAACTGGAACACATGCAATTTATGCTTAATATAAATCATGACATATTTATACAAATCCAAGAACACATTATATACTTCATCGATATTTGTGACTACGATAGACATTATAAATAATAGTTTATTATATGCTCATTTTTTTCTCTGTTAACTTTATATTGTCAGAATCGTGAAATATTTTACGATATTGCACTCGCGCATAACTTCATATTGACCTCACGTGTGCCCAATAGTGTATTAGCAACTACTTTGCAAACAAATCATGTACACTCTCGTAGTAGAAGCTTTACGTTTTGGTTGATTAAATTTGTTTCTGAATGAACTAAAGGAGATGTTTCATGGACAGCCACATACCAGCTGCTTTGCCACACTCCCCGTTAACTTTTTTGATACAATGTTTCAGATTTAGGCTAGCTATAGACGCCAGACAGGGTCCTTACGAATAATATGCAAGTGACAAGGCATAAACTGTCTTCTTTAGCTGGTAATAAGAATGGCAAAAATATACTTACAGTTTTACATCCTGAATTTCCTCAAAATGTATTTTCTTAGTTCTGCAAATCCGAATTACATGAGCCATATCATGGGTTCTCAAGCTTGATTAAACATTTCGAAATTGTACTTTAATTTCGACTCTATTCCAAGTGCAATTACATCCTCCTTACTCACTCAAAATGAAATAAACATTACATTCCATAGCGTCTTTTCGATAATTGCAATTGAAAGACTTCATAGTTTTCCCACATTATGATTTCAAACATTCAATGACAGAACAGAAACACACTTGCATATGTCAACACGCTTCTCCCTCGCTGCTTTAGTCCGATGTATTTCATGTAGAATTGGCACAGACGCTGCTGAAATCCGATGTACTTCATGTAGAATTGGCACAGATAAATCCAGTCCATGATCATGAAATTTCGTCGAATCGACAAAAAATACCAAAATCTATTCATTCCAGGAAAAATGGAAAAGTTGTTGCAATGCGCATTCATTCACAATATGACTCCAAATTTCAATTTTAAGTAGAACAAAACGCCATTTTCTTTCAAAAGTTATGTCTAGCGCGCGACTGTTCAAATTTATCTGGGCGGAGTTATGTGCGCATTAATAATGTTTTGTGTAATGACGAATCTGCGCTTGTGTATTTAGTTTGGAATACAGCCTAAATTCAGTTACTTTGTTTCTTATTTTGGTTTATATAATTTTGGTTTATATAATTAAGCCTTGGGTAGAATAAGAAAATGAGCAAAAAATATAAAGGTTACTGTATTTGTATGGGAAACACGAACTCGTTTTGTCGGATGGATATACTGCACTCCCAAGGTCGTGCAGTATATCCATCCGAAAAACTCGTTCATATTTTCCCATACAAATGCAGTAACTTATAAGTACTGGAATAGAAATATCCTGGCTGTAATGTTTTCGTACATGTTAAAATAACTATCTTCATTAGTACATGTTAAAATCACTATCTTCAATCGTACATGTTACCGTCACTATTTTCATTCGTACATGTTAAAATCACTGTTTTTAGTTTCAACAATAATTGCCATACTGAATGCGTATTTGGTCCTAAGGAAGTTGGTTTGGTTTGGTGCTTTATGACACAACAGCAGAAGTTGTTGTTTTGTTTGTTTTTGTTTTGTTTTGTTTTGTTTTTGTTCTGTGCCGAGACAATTCGAATAAAGTGCCTTGTCCCAGGATATGCCACGGTATCCATCCGGTGCTCATCCGTGGGTAGGATTCAATACCGCACAAATTCAGTCGAGAGCTCGGCACGCTAGCTATGAAGCCTGCGTGGCTCCTTCGTAATGATATTTGACTTTTTTTCTGGTAATCTGTCATGCTGACAAGCGTTTAGTTCATGTGATTTTTCTTTGTAAATATATTACAAAAACGAGTAAAACATAATTTGGACAGACCAAAAATGTATTTTAATCTTTGAAATACCATGCTAACTGGCCAATCTAGTCTGACTTCTTGAAAATACAACACGCAACGATATATTCGCAAACGGTCAGTTATCATTTGATCAACCCTTCCGCCGCCCCCATCTCATGCCATTTTATAATTTGTAATTTCCCTTTAAAGAATAACGTGGTATGGTCTGTAAAGATGACATCTTTTCTGTGCAGCTGGATGAAGTAATAATATTACACGTTTTAAGTCAACACACATATGATGAAGAATTCCGAGCCATCTTTTTTATGCGCAGCACAGAAAAAAAGTTTGGTTTTGTGGGGTTCAACGATGTCTTTCTGCACATGATGGGCTATAAATGGCGGCCAGTATATTTAGTGTAGAAAGAACCAAGGAAGACCCGCCAAGAACCACCCACATACAGGAAGCTACTGGCAAGCTTTCTCACTTACCCACTTTGGTCGAGCCTAGAATCAAACACACGTGGACAGTAGTGAGATTAGTGAGTGGTCTGTAAAGGCAAGGGGCTTAGAGCACCCAGCCATCCTGGGCTCCCTCCGAAAACGGAAGAGTAACACACCGGGATATCAATGACACCTGAAATCTCATGTTGATAACATAAATACGTCCATATTGATATACCTCAACCAACAATGCTGCACACGCATTTTTTATTATTATTTAGGAATGTGATTTCAAATTGTTATCATCCAAAATTGAATAAAATCTTATCATGCGTTGAATTATAAACTACTACCGAAACAATGAAACATCAGAAAATCATCCAAAAAAAATAGTAAGAGTGTGAGTAATTTCCTCAAAGAAGCCTAATAACGAATATTGTTTACGTCACAATAGATAGTCTTTTAATCAATCCAAAACAATTTTGACCCAGACAAATTCTGATGTAAAAATGTGTGCTCATCAGTTTTGGAAGAGGTTATCTACGTGGCCGTATCCATATACAGAATTTGCATGCAGGATTGATGACCTGATATAGTGTTATACTTACCCATGCAAAGGGGATTTGTCAACTCGTCTGCGCCACAGTAACCAGTGTGTATCCTCAATTACGTGTTACTCATAATAGGCTTCAGAATTTGTGTAATTTCAAGTAATTACTTGCCAGACATCTGATAATATCTTTATTCCTTAGAAATGACTGATAATATACCGAACGATTCGCTGTAATGACTATCTCGTAATAGATCGTAGCTGCTGGCTCCCTTCTGAGATGCTCATCCGTTGAACATTAATTGATCGTAGATGCTGGCTCCCTTCTGAGATGCTCATCCGTTGAACATTAATTGATCGTGTGCGTACTACCTCGGAAAAGGGTTAAGTAACAAATGTTTCATAATGATATTCTGTAATCTTGCTTATGCAAAGGAAATTAAAGAACATTTTCTCGAATAAACTAACATCTTTACTCTCATATAAATAGGGTCTAACTGCAAACAACATAGATCCTGATCTACTGTCCCATAATGCGCCGGCAAATCTGAGTATGTTGTTCGTTCCCCTAATAAGGCCACACAAATAATACATGACTCAAATATAAATTTTCTGCGGCAGATCTGGGTCTATGAAGTTTGATCCGACTTTTACGAGATTATATTTGTACACCAAGCATTATACATTTTCATAGCGCGGAATTGCCCCCCTGTCAGATTAAGCTGATTTGGACAGAAGGCAGAATATTGATAAAGCATGGGAGATGGTCGTATCTGTACGAGTAAGCATCGGAAGTGGTCGGATTTGTACGAGTACGTACTAGTATCTGTAACATAACCCCTTTGCGACAGAAGTATTTTGATGCGATATCGATAAAGAAATTCTGTGAAGATGTACATTCTGAGAAAGTTTTGGCTTTTTCAGCAATACTGTTTTTATAAAGAGAAAGATTAGCAAGATGTTTGTAAAGGATTTCATGTGTTAACTTTACCCTTAAGTCTATGTACCTTTCACAGAATATTTACATCTTTATACGTTGTATTCTGTCTTGTTGTACTTCATATTTACATGTATTAGGCAGAATTTATCTTCCTGTGGTTCGTGTGAAATTTAAACGAATTTTACTTTAGGGTAGCACTGTAGAACCACTTTTGTGTAGTTGTGTCTCAAGACAAATCAAGGGCAAACTTACAGCTGTAAGGCGGATTCCTTTAAGATAAGTAGTTGAATGAGAAGAATTGGAAACCTTTTCTTATGCCATTTAATGATAGCTTTCAAGAATTATTGTCACCTGAATACCTTAAATATCAATAAGACAAATCCAATCAGTCATAAAGTGTGATAGATATAGAATAAAAACCATTGACACTTTACCGGCCTAGCTTTTAGTTATGAAACCACTCTCCGCGACGATCGATTATTTGATTTTCATACATACATTTATGCATGCATACATACATACATACATACATACATACATACATACATACATACACCTGGCAGAATCGACTGTTTAGGCTACCTCATTTGTTGTTGCATGTATGTAGGTAGGTAACTAGCTGGGTAGGTAGGATGGTATTAGGGTTTAACTGCACTTCACTACAACCCTTGTTATCTGGTGCCTATTGAAGTAAGGTTTTAAAAATATAATAAAGAATTTTTATATTAAAAAAAGATCTATATGAAGATAAACTTGTCCAAACGATGGAAGCATAAAGTACAAAAGATAAAAGCTACAGACGTGAATATTCTCTAAAAGGTATATAACATAAAAAAATAAAAAGATACAAATTATAAAATTCTTAAAATATAGGGTGAAATTTGTTTTTCCGTTCCATTTGCGATGGTTGTATGTATGTATGTATGTGTGGGTGTGGGTGTGGGTGTGTGTGTACTGGCGTTTAACACACCTCAAAGGAGTACAAGATAGTTAAAGATATGTTAAATAAACAACTTACACGATTTTCATGGCGTCAATTATTTGATCATGCTTATCTATGCAACTTTCCGATAAAATTTGTATTCATCAAATGATACAGCTACAAAATACAATTAGAGAGAACGTTGTTGTTGTGTTTATTAAAGATTGTATAACTAGTTCATTATGGTTGAGAGTTACATTTGAAGACTGGATCAGATGTAATTCATTACTCATAGCGCTCGTTCTATATTTATATTATTTTGATAAATTACATGAGATTGCTTAGTAACATTTATGCATTGCAGCCGTCATATAAACACCGCTTATGGAAAGGAAACAAATTGCATGATCATACGTTTCCAGAGATTATGATGTTTTCCATTTATTATGTATAATAATTGTCTTGTTTGTTTTCCATTCATGAGAAATAACAAACTTTGCATATTGAACCGTTTTTGCAACTGCATTATCGTTAAAGTCAATGTCAGGAAATAAATTGTTATATCCTTTCCTATTCATTCAATGGTTTTCGTGGCGTACCCACTTTCGTGGATTTAGTGGTTTCCACAAACCACAAATATAAAGGCTAAATGAACAATAATCACTCTTTGAAGGCAATAAGAAACACTTTCTCATCAGTCATATACAAACATTTAGGTAAGATCAAAGAGTCAGTTTTAGAAAACTCATAAAAGTAAAGTAATTCATAATAAAAATGTTTCAAATCAATCTTGTCGCTTGATTAGGTGGCAAAATTTTATAGAAGTCCCATGTGTAACATTTTTATCGCTTGCTCGTTTATATATAAATCCAGCTTTATTAGCTTTTATCAGCCATACGCTATCCGAATCTTCAAGCAACATTAAAACGTTTTAAGGTTTCATGTAAGTTTTCACTATAATGAATTAATGATGGTCGTCTAAACATGAGTAGTTGTAAGTCACACAAAAAATAAATGACATAGTTTGCAATATACCACACATTCTACTATGAGTTAGTACTTAGATCCCTATTTTCTTGTAAATAACTAAATAAATAACTTAAACTTATTGAAGCTTGATAGAATCATATATTAAGCAGATCTGATGAACACCAAATCGAAGTCATGTTCTGATGACCGTCACATTCGCCAATCAGATTACATCTCTCATATTTCTAACAGTGAGAAATGTCATTCGGAATATATGGACAACTCTTATTAACTATGAATGCAATCCGATTAAAATCAGATTTCCACAGTACTTCATGTAGGACAGTGGAGTTCTGTTTTAATCAGATTGCTAAGAATGTAAAGCTTTATCTCACAGATACTAAAAAGAAGTGGGCGCAGAATTTTAAATGTCAGCAAAACATGGACTTTTATGGATGTCTGTAAGATCTCCTTAATGTCAGAAATCTGTTTTAATCATATACGGCCTTACCAAATAATGGATGTCTGAAAGATCTCCTTAATGTCAGAAATCTGTTTTAATCAGTTACGGCCTTACCAAATAATTCTTCCAAAGCGCCTTATCACACCTTTCATTAATATATAGAGATGTAAGAAAGGAGTAGGTATGGTCTTAATACACGAACAGACTGGTATGTTGTGCTATTTTATTGGTCGGAGTCTTCATTCTTTTGATCAGAATACTTTAAACGATTGGAAACGAACGATTAAGCATTGCACCAATTGCCTGACTAACCTGACGATTTGCAATGTATGCCATATATGCCGTTATATGGTGTTGTATACAGACTGGTCACTTGACTTCATGTGGAAAATACGTGGAATAAATAAAACCTCTAGGTATGATGAGCAGATACATACACTGGTGACATGTTTTGGTCGTAGGGCAACATTTCCAGAAATCTTCAATCTTCTTATGCAGAATTCCTGCACAGATATCTAACGATGTGTAACCCTGGGGAAAACCCATTGGAAAAGCCTAATTACATCCAAAAGTGTGTACAGAGAATCCTTGATAACGTTATTTTACTTGAAAGTTGTGTATAGAGTACACGTAATTCTTTAGACAATGGTGCCATCTGCCGATATTCTTTGGATGACTTTAATGTTAGGTGTTAACACCATGTGAACATGAACACTTCATGGTAATATCTAAAACGTTGAAGTTGACTGTTAGCACGATTTTAACACTTAATAATGGTGTTAGAACCATGCTAACACAGTGATTATTCTTGCAGTCACTTGATAATCTTTCAAGAAATCTCCCATCAACTTTTCACGGTATAAATATTGATTCCTAAAGATTATCATTTGAACAATTTCTAACGCTAGAAGTGTAAACAGCAGCAAACATTTTTCACTTTCGCAAATCATGTTATAGCAATTGAGGCAACAGTAGACGACACAAAATCTGAGAAAGCTGATTACGACGAGCTGGAGAAAAGCCATTTTATCCAAGTGAAAACAAAAATACAGTCTTGCGTTTTAACATGATGTCACATTGCGTTATGACCGACATCAAAGACACTTGAGGATTAACCATTCAGGTTCACTAACAACATATATTAAGTCTTAATGTATTAACGACAACTTTCAAGGCATAATTTTATGTTAATGTTACTTATACGATTTAATCAACCTGCAAAAACATAATTCATATATATATATATATATATATATATATATATATATATATATATATATATATATATATATATATATATATAATAGAGAGAGATCAAGGCTTGCCAATTGAAAAGAATATTACAAAATACATGTTTATGTGTCTAACAGAGCGTGTACTATCTTTATTGTTAAACTTTCTCAAAATTTATATCGATGAGTCAGCATTATTGTATGCTGAAAATGACTATTCAAGCGTCAGGATTATTCAATGCTGTGTGTTTCTGACCCCAAACATTTTCACATTGATGAAAATTACTGGGGTTCAGCTTTTTGTTGGCGTTTGGTTAATTCCGCTAATATCCTTGTTAATCTGACTCGTGCAGAAAAATACATCTGTGACGTCCAGAGCTTTGCTTTAGCACAAGACTAACTTGGACTCGATATCAGTTTGGAATTTAAATGACGAAACAAGAGAGCTTTTACAGTTCCAACAATTTAACGAACACTAGTAATCATACAAATGAATTGTGCATTTCTCGTACTTTGATTTCCACAATATTCAACTGATTCTAATCTTCAGTTGTGAAATGGGTCCAAATAAACTGAAATAATTTCTGTGTGCTCTTACTTATTCAATTACACTCAGAACTCTTCTCTGCTTACCTAAATGTAAATGGCAAGTTATATA
>JAECUM010019541.1:0-20346 GCA_016617855.1 Megalonaias nervosa | reverse complement strand
CTCCTCTTTGGTGACTTCTCCTTTTCTTTGGACGATTGTGACTTTTCAGGGACAGACGTCGATGTTTGACTAAGTGTTTTTTTGGATGACGTGACTGTCTTTTTCCTTTTCCTTTTCCTTTTTGGACAGAAGAACGACGATGGTGACGGTGTGCACTTCTTGGAGGGGCCATCTTTGGGCGTTAAGGAGCACAACAACATTAAACCTATCGTTTGCCTCAGGTCTTTTTATATTGGAATGCGTCGCCACTGATTGTCGGCTCGTGGTATTATTTTCATGGCAGGCATCACGCGTCGTGCAGGGGTTCGCAATGGACTCAATCGGGACAGTTCTTGCTTGGACAAATCCAGTAAACTCTTTAACATACCTGATTTCTCTTGGACTTTGATTTTGGGGGCAGGTACTTTGTGAGCAGCGGCTACTGCCGCTAAAGAGGAAGAGGGTGTCACCGCTGGAGGGGACGTTTTTGGAGACACGGGTTTCCAATGTTTCGTCAAATTAGGAAAGACGCGTGTCAAATCGGGTTTGGGAGGCATCACCAGCAACGGAGAAGTGGAAGATGTTGAGGTTACTGGAGACGCAGTCACCGTTGTTGTTGTGGTAGGTCGTGGTTTGCGAATGTAAGGTTGCGTACTGGCTGCAGTACGTCTCTTGCGGGTAGAAGCTGTTTTCTGTGGGCTTTTCTTTCTCTTTTTTTTGTGGCTGTGACCTGGTCTTGACACCGTTACTCTTTTTCTTTTCCTTCTGAGTACGTTTGGGCGCGGCTTTTTTCTTGGGGACGACTTTGGGAGCATTAGGATCCCATTTTAAGAGGGAACGAATGATGACATCTCCTAGAGAACAGCTTCCTCCAGGTCTCAATATGATTTGCTTTTTGGTTTGAGTGTCGATGCTAGGATCGGCTAGTTGCGTCAAGGCTACTTTGTTTCTCTCAAAAAATGTTTGGTTTGATATGGAATGTGAATGATGCCTTGCAGTAATTGACGTGCTGTCACCGTAAACCATCGTAAGACTTCTCTGAGACTAGCTTCTAAGACACGATCACGTATTTGTGCATTTTTTTCGCAACTGATACCGCACAAGGCACGAATCAGTTTGACGGGAAGATGAGACTGAAGGGACGTCATGTTGACGAAGTGTGAGACAGACCCCATGTGACCGAGGTGTTTATAGATTTTTTTGGTGGTTGTGGTTGTTGTTAAGTCGACGAAGGGGACGTGTACACGACAGGTCCTCCGTCTTGGCACCATTGGTGAAACAGATGGGTACGAAATCGCAAATAATCGGGAGTGGTGGGTTTTAAATCCACGAGTAAATAATCCTGTGGGGTTTGAGTGGCATCGTCGTACGCATGAGTCAGCCAAGGCGTTCCTAACTGTTTGGCTAACACTTGCACTTGCGATTTATCTCTAGGGCTTTTTAAACAACACCACGTAATGAGCATTGAGACTGATGGTGCGATGGGCTTTACTTTGTTGAAACAAATCTTGAGTAATGTAAGTGACACTGGCATTACGGTGATGCGCTTTGCGCGTAAACCAGAGTTTAATTTCTTCTTCGTCTTCTCCTCACATGTCCACAAAAATAACCAAATGGGTGTGACTAGAGTCAGACACGATCCCGTCGTCTTCGCCAGGAATGCCTTCCACAAAGACGATAAATCGCCTTGATTTTCTCGCAGGAGGCTGTACGCCGATTGCCACTCCTTGTAACACCACTATTCGTTGAGGTGGACGATCGATCAAATGATGTTTATATTCAATCAAACGTTTGACAAATTCGGTTTTGCCTGATCCGCTAGGTCCGGCAATGAGCATGTTAAAGGGATGGCGAAGATACAAGGCCTCCCAACTAGTGTGATCAACGTGTTCGCCGATGACTTTGAAAGTGGAGGAAGAAGGAGCAGAGACAGTAGTGGTAGCCATAGTAGTAGCGTAAGGAATGTCACTTTTGACAGGAAGACAGACAAGACAAGAGTTTTTATACTTTTTTCAGGACACGTTTATTGTCATCTTTAAAAGTGAACAACACGAAAGACAAAAATACATAAAAGCCAAATGGCTAAGTACATGAATAAAAGACACATCATAACGATCATAATGGAATATAAACAAGTCTCTGGACAACATTTGTGGTGATCAAGAGGTGGTATCGTAGGGACAGTGTGTAATGTTCTTAGAGTCTCTACACTCCTTAGCACAGTCACACAAGTGTCCTCCCAGAATGGCCTTTCGGGATGTCGATAACGGTCCTGTCCTGAAGAGAGTGGTTTTCCTCGGTCACGACTTCTTCTTCTTCTGGCACTGTCACTAACACAGGTTTAAAAGTTACTTTTTTCACTGAATGTTTTAATTGTTTAGGATGACAAATCTTGGGCATAGTGTGCCACTTGTTTTGTCCAAACCTCGAAACCCCTACTTTTCCAGTCACGTACATCTTTCCAGTGAGTCTGTAAATCACAATCTACACATACATCATCGTACACATCTTCAGTACCTAAAAGTTGACGAATCTTTCTTTCCTGTAGAGGTTGTCGAGAAGTATCGAGATGAAAGCGCAAAGCTTTGAGCAGAATGAGTTTTTCGTGTGCATTTAAAGGAAGCACTTTCATGCTTTTTGGAGTGGTATGTACTGTTCGTAAAGAGTCCACAAAGAATCGGCTGGTAAACGAAATCCTAGAAAGTAAATCACTAAGACACACACCACACGTCGACCCCAATTCAACGGACACAGTTCTCGTAATAGGCGATCGTAATCCTCCACCGTTTGAATAGTGTCATTGATTTCCTTCCGCGGAATCTGTTGTATCACGATTGATAAAGGTCGTGGCATGGTAGTCCGTTTTTATACCCTCTTTGGTGTTAGGTAATAAGTGTAGTTTTGAACAGCATCGGTTTTATTTCAGTACGGCACCAAAAATGTTTAGTCATTAACTCACACACCACACGTCGCACAGAAGTTTCCTCTTGAACTAGAAAGAATAGTTCTTGTACAGATTTGTTGTAATCCTCTAACTCGTCCGTTGGAATTCGGTGCATTAGGATCACCTTGTAAGTAGAATGAGTGGCATCCAAAAATTATGAATTTCACGCGATTCATCAATGTGTGACCAATAGTCACATTTCTCATAGTAATAACCGTATTCCAGAAATGCAGTGATAGTGGTAATGGCATCGAAATGTTCATCGTGATGATAGACGTGAATGTATTTTCCGTCTTTGAAATCTTTGCCTCGAAACAACAGAGGTCCGCTCACTTCTTGAGGGTGCACTTTCAGGATGTAGCGTGGAGCGAAGCCGTCTTGCAACTTTTGCATTTCAGGAATGCCACAAACGGTGTCTTTGGATATCCCCGCTTGCTGTAACAGTAGTTCTGCTTCTCTTTGTTGTTTGGATCAGCTAGATTTTTGAATAGTTTGCCAGGCTCTTTTCCATTCTGCCGTATAGTTCTTTCTGCATACGTTCGTCCCACCACGATGGCACGGACTAAACACATCTTGTCTTGAGAATTGTTAATTCGGACGACGCTGCGCGTGATGCTGCGAAGGTCGTCCACCAGGAACACCTTTTTGCGTTGTCCTGTCCCTTGTGGAAGAGAAACGTGGGTCATGAACAGTGCCGCTTTTCCATCGGTGATGTGAAACTTGCACGTGTTGAATCTTGTCCATGACTTTGAAAGGTGTCAATTCTGTCGGACTGCTAAACTCGATCCAAACGGGGGACTTGAAACTGTTGTAATGAATGGAAAGTCTCAAGCGATCGTCTTCTTTGGCTTGACATTGCTGTTTCAGTGTGGTTAACAAAGAATCCCACACATCGGTGATGAACCCTTCTGCTTTCTCCAACGGTACTTCGGACTTGAAATCTTTAAACTTCACCGTGTACGTGTAGGTTGTGGTTCTAAATTTTCTAGAGGAGCGTTTTTCCGTCTCCTGGATGTGGTAGTAATTTTGAGGGTTTACTGGTGGTGATGGTAGACTCTGGTTGGCTGTAAACTCTCTGGGTCTGGATTCTGGCTCACTCATCTCATCTTCAAAATCGATGGCATGAATTTGAGCCAAGACTTCAGCTACTGTGCGAGGCGATAAATCACGTTTCTGCCTCTTACTTTCTTCTCCTTTCTTTACGAAATGATGCGATCGTTTCATCTTGACTGCAAAAAGTCAAATGACTACATTTGAAACGCCATGGGCCCCTATATATCCATGTCAGGCTCAGTGTATATATACAGGGCTGGTGCCTTCCCTCTCAGTATTCATTTCGCTCTCAAGCCGACCAGCACTATTAAAGAACGCACACAGATCGAACTTCTGATCAGAGCTTTGCGAGGTGTCATACGAAAGTTTTCATCAGACAAGCCGACGTAAGTGTCTCTTGGTTTTGATTTTTAGAAGAATAAGGACCTACACTCACGCACTCACACACGTACATCAAAGGGTTAAAAAAATATTAAAGGGATTTTGAGTTTTAATTGATTGAGGCAAAATGAATATTATCTCTTTTCGAAAGAAGTGAGTGGCCCTGAAAAGGGTCATTGGTTGTTTGTTGTTTTTCCTTAGAAAAAAACTCAGGAACGAGAAGCAATTCGCTTTAACTGACTTTAGCCTTTGCCACGGCCAAGGCCTACTTCTGGACTTGCTCCCGTCAATGATTTGGTAGAAATCACTAGGGGTGGTATCTCCGGTGTACAAACAGGGTTAGACTGTTTGTTTCGGGAACGTCTTTTTCTCATGGGTCGTAATAAAGAAGTCTGATACATTTGTTTCAGGTTCACCGTTTGAGGTTCACTGTTCTCCTTCTTGTCTAGACCTTGTTTCTTCTCTACTGTTTCTTCTTCTTCCTGTCGTTTCCTTCTTGCCACTTCTTCTCGCTGTTGCTGTTCAGTTATAAATGCTTGTTCTGCTTCTTTCTGCTGATGTTAAAATTTCTCCAATTAATCTTTCTGTCTCTGTTTAAAATCCTCGACGTGTGGTGAAGATGGAGAAGATGGTGAAGGTACTGGTACCGGAACAAATTCCTGCGAAGAGAGAAAATCTACAAAATCCCAGTTGAAATCGGTCTCTTCTGGAAGTAGCGCTGTGTTAACTTTGGTAGCCAATGCTATGCCATCGCTGTTCGTCTCCAAAGCCGGTGCACCTCAATTCATCGTCTTCTTTGTTTCAGTCATGTTTCACAAAACAATGTCGCATCGATTCACTGCGCACAGACGCTAGCGCACCTATATAGGGAATGTGACGTCACAGGTAGCTCTCTTCGGATTGGAAGACAGACTCCGCGAAGTGACTGATTGGAGAACAATTTCAATCCGTTTTGATCCGGTCTTCCACTATAAATAAACGCGGTTCACTTCATTCCCTTCACCTGTTCTCGTCACAAGATGTAGACCAACGTTGAATCGTCTACCCTCCTATCGTCGATGCTGTTCAACCCGGACTATCCTATGTATGTCAGATCATCATGGGCAATTACCCAGATCACTGATACAGCCCTTTGGAAACAAAGGATCTATGTGGAGAGACAAGGCTGTATGAAGGGAGTCCTCATCTACGGACCAGAGGTTAGACGAAGTTTGAGAAAGAGAAGAAAATCAGTGCGATGCCCTCTATGTTAACGAAATGGTGTTAACATAAAAATAACGGTCCTTTTTAGGGCCACTTCATATGCCTCGAAAAGATATTTATTCTTTCTTGCCTATATATGTGTTATCTATGTGTTTTCTATGTCTCTGTCTCTCTGTTGTATTTGTCCCTACCTAGAGTAGCTGCGGGTATTCAGGTCAGCCACTTGCTACATTGTTGCCAGTCTCCAGTACCGTGACGTCACCCTACCTGTTCCATTCCTATTGTCGCTATACAAAATTCCCATTGTCCCTATATCGTCCCAGGGTGTGCCAGTCGCTATACAAAATTCCCATTGTCCCTATATCGTCCCAGGGTGTGCCATTTTTTCGGAAAAATCTTGTCACATATCGTCCCAGGAGGGGTCCGTAATGTATTTTCCCATTGTACCTATATCGTCCCACTATACTACTTACCTTGATATGAAATTCTGGGGACATGGGTAAATCCCATTGTGCATATGCTCATTGGCATGGTATTCATTCGTCAATATCTGAGAGCATGTGTTATATTGAAATATTATTGAACGAACGCAGTACACTTTACCCCTTGCCAAATGTAAGTATTAAACTGTGTCAAGCTGGATTGAAAATACTCTCAGATGGCAACGGCGTATGTAAAATAAATTTAAAATAAATAAACAGTTTTATTACGTCGTATCTCTGTCACCGTCTGAAATCCGTTGAAAATAATTAAGGCTGTAAGTGGCTGGCTTTAAATTTAGCCAATAGGAATTGTCTATACTGACCGATTTTGTTTTCCAAAACCACCAGTTTATCTCAGGATCTAAAAATATGATCAAATTTTATTCAAAGTCGTGAAAATGGAAAAAACTAAGATTTCTTTTTTTTTTATACTTTAACATTTTTCTGTGTGCCAGTTTTTAAAAACTGCAAACATCAATGAAACAATATTTTTCCAAGGTAAAGACGTATTGCAAAAAAGCATCGTTTCTAGTTTTGAAACTTAGGCCACGTAGCTATCTATTTCTTTGAATCATTTTGACTAGGGCAAGCTTTTGAGAGATCTCTTAAGGTGCGACGGATACAATAATGCTTTAAATGTACATCGTTCTATAGGAAGATTAAGTGTGTGTGTGTGTGTGTGCGTGTGTGTGTGTGTGTGTGTGTTTTGCTATACTTGCGAGGACCTAAGTTTGAATGCACACCAATATCTCGAGGACGTGACGACATTGTGAGAACTTACACACCAGTCCTCGAAATGATTCATCGGCAAATTGTTGAGTATGATCATATTAGATGAACTACGTGTTATTGTGATAGTCCTCACAAAGTGATTTAAAAAGAATAATTTTGTAATAATGGTAAATTGGTGATGCCAGCAAAAAGTGCAATATTTTAAGCCCGGTGAGACTGATATAGTGCGGTGTTTTTGACGCGTGATTTGGTGTATACATGGATTTTATTGCTTCGAGACCTAACTCTTGGAAGATGGCAAGACCTACTCGATCAAACTGGTAAGAAATAAAAAGAGTCTGTATATAGTTGTTTATTATATTCGTCCAAAACAGCTGTCCGTTCTATAATTCGTTATCATCTGTGACAACTTGCTTGTGTCCCGTTCCACCAATGACTTTGATGCAAAGGGCCTCGTATCATTGCTTATATTTAACTATCAGTCATACACATAGTATAAAATAATATTACGACTGACAGTTAAATTGCAAGCAACAATACGAGCCCCTGTGCGAAGGTCTTGATTATTATATTCCCATGTTACAAACAGTTCTCTCTCTCTCTCTCTCTCTCTCTCTCTCTCTCTCTCTCTCTCTCTCTCTCTCTCTCTCTCTCTCTCTCTCTCTCTCTCTCTCTCTCTCTCTTCAATTTCCTTTTCAACTTCATTGTTGAGAGAGAAGTAGGCCAAATTGAACGTTATAGTACTAGAAGAATATTGTGCTTTTTGTTGTTTTGTTTTTAATTTATTCCAAAAAGAAAATCAAAACAGAAAAAGAAAATTAAAACAAGTCAGATAGGCAAGGAAGGGAAAATGGAATACCTCAGTTTCAGTATATGATACACTCAAAAAGTAAATGGTTGGTCCCTTTCAAGCTAGTACAGTTCTCACTCTTGATGATGCAATATATGCCTCAACAGAAGATAAGGCTCTGCACATGACAGACTCGTTGATAAACAAACTTTTATATATATTTCCTTACATGAATCAAGACATTACACCGCTTGTTAAAACCACGGAAAATGCACATTTGTAGTTTTCATTCTTTTCTTTTGCTTCATTCGACATTGTAAATATAGGAAGCAGACAACATAGTATTATTCTTCTATGTGCGTACATGTGTAGTCCTACATATACTCCTTCGCTGAAAATGGACTTATCCAGGAACCAGAAATGACTGACAAGCATGGTGTTCTTTTAAACTGAAAACTTCATTTGAAGTGAAACATGCAGACGATAACTGTGTTAGCCCCCCCCCCCCCCCCGGCATAATCAGGTTTGAAATTATAAATCAATAAATGAACTGATTAAGTTCTGAGCATCTTTGATCTCATTTGTGCTTGTGTTTTTTAAATTGGAAGGGGTTGGGTACAAATAAACTGGGAGGTACATTCAGACTATAGTTTAAGCGCGATTTAGTGGAACTTAATGTTGTTACTGAATGGGATGGAATGGGATGGCCATGTCAGCACGTAATATGTCAGAGAACTTTCACATCAATACATATTCCTGCTGAAAATTAATTCTCAAGTTTGGAAAACTCTGCATTTTGCTATTTACACCTCTACACTTCACACAAAGCCCTATCGAACTTTATTCTATTAGGACTATTCCGTACATATATACGAATATCAGCAGCAACTGGCTATGAGTCAGTTGCGAGAGTGCAACTATAGATTAATTAACAGCCACCATATTGCTTACATCAACATACAGTGTTGACAACAGCTTTCTTGGGCAAGTAAGTCTGCTCTAATATTTGTTTCACTGATGTTTTGTTACATTGATAAAGAGCTATGAACTTATACAAGTGTTATTTCCCTGCTAATTATTAGCACATGGTTAATAGTTGACCTAGACTGGACATCAGAAGATGACACTGTCCTGTGCCATAAGTATATGGTTCCCACATACAAATCTTGGTGACGTCATCCAAATATATGTGGCTCCCAAACTATCCGAGTTAAGATTTGTCGCACTTCGCACCTTCACACAAGTCTACTACTCCCTGTGTCACCGTTGTAATATATGCTCCAGTATAAAACAGTGTTTTAGAGTAACAACAGTAGTACATAGAAAACTCAGATTTACAGGGAAAATGCGACAAAAAAACTCACTTTAGCATTCCTAGAGGTTTTCTTACATTTATCATGATTTTGATTGGGGGAGAGATTTTGTCTCGAAAGCAAAATTAATAAAATTGGGGAAAATTATGGTAATATAATAAAATCATGTACTTGTTAGTAAAACATATAGCTTATTAGATTTAGCTTATGACCCGTTTTTAAATAATTAATGACCAATGTGCATATGCATCCATCATAACTCATTTCTCGAAAAGTGCAGATAATTGTAGACAAAGACAAAGTTACAGGAGAAGATTTTAATTTCAATTTATTATCATTCTTACCTTTATCTTCAAAAGAACGAAATTATATAGGTCAGATTAAGTTAAATATCAAGATTCTGTTAAAGGATTATTGAAAATTTGCTGTTAAAGTAAAATTGCTTTCATCATCATCCAAAATCATAGTACTTTGATATATAACAAATGTTGTTGTTGTTGTTGTTGTTGTAGGGTTTAACGCCATTTTTCAGCACAAGATAGGCTATACATGACGGCCAGTATAACTGGTGGAGGAAGAACCCTGGAAAACCCCGGGAAGAACCACCGACCCAAGAGAAGCTACTGGCAAGCTTTCTCACGTATCCACATTAGCCGAGCCTGAGACTCGTACCCACGCGGACGGAGGTGAGACGGCAGTGATCTGGAATGGTGAGCACTTTAGACCACTCAGCCACCCGGGGCCACTAAAACAAATGTAAAGGATGCCGATGCAACTATGAAATGTGTCACAAAAGTATTTGTTTCTTGTAAATATGCGCATATTACAGTAACAAAGAACCACCTGAAGAAAAAAATTCGATTGCAACAGCTCCGCATGGAACTTGAGAATTCATTACAGTATTCTAAACAGTGTAACTGATGTAGTTGTCCACTGTCTGTCACATTGCCATCCATGTTTAGTGGCTGACTGTGTTAGGCAGAGGTTGGTTTGCCTCATCGAAATAGTTACTAAGGACTTTGATGAGAACTTTACAGGATAATTAGTGAAATGGATTTTTATGGCAAGTAATTATTTTGTCATTGAGAGATTCATTCTCTTGAGAACTGAGAGTTTATGACGTGGGGTCAAAACGGTGCATCATCAAAATGGAGTAGGATGATACTGTTATAGTATCTGCTGTTTTTCAGACCATAAGTTTTCATGTATAAAGCACATTAATATAGCTGCAATATCGAAACATATACAGCATAGTGTTAGGAATGATTTAAATTACAGCCATTGAGAAGACACATATTATAAAATGCCCTTGAGAATTTGGAATTAACTGACAATGACTCTTTAGTTTGGAAATCTATTGAGAACTCTGCCTCTGTGTGCAAGGAGGGCATACCTTGTCAAAACAACAACATGAATGTTTCTACTTTGAGATTCTGTATCCATATTTTCTGTAGAATTAAATGAATATAGCATAGTTTTTATTACTTATGCAGTATTTAATGTATTATTATGACTAGCTTTATTTGAATCTTAAATGAAGTTCATGAATTAAGTAATTGTCCCAGTGAAGGCCCCGTTAAGTGGTCAGTAAAGAATTAAATTTTAGAGGCACTGGCTGCATTACTGTTTTAGAAATTAAAAATTAATGCTTGAATGATGGACTACTATAGTATTAATGTTGCTAACTGAGCAACATAACACTGGTACCCTAGTCCTACCATGTAAGATGTCGCCCCTGATATGTAGAGTCGGATTAGGGGTGGTTATTGTCTTACTTCCTGAACAAACCGTGCCGGTGGCCTAGTAGTTAGAGCGTCTGCCTTGAATGAGGGAGATCCTGGGTTCGAACCCCGGCCGAGTCATACTAAAGACTTTTAAAAATGGTACTAGTAGCTGCCTCGCTTAGCACTCAGCATTAAGAAGTTAGTGCTAGCACTGGTTGTCCTGGTGTCAGGATAATGTGATTGCAGGGCCGGCCTTAGGCTGGTTGGACCGATTTTAAGTTCAATATCATATAAAAGTTGTTAAGTTCAATATCCTATATAACTTGTTTGAAAGTTTATTTTCAAATGCCTTGTTCACAGGGGGCCCCGACAAAATGATCCAAATCTGGCCGCACGTTTGCTAAGGCCAGTGCTGTATGACTGGGTGGGACAAGATGCTACATGTATGTAGCATGATGCCCCAGTGCTAGACATTGCTATAAACCGTCTTACTGCAGATATCATAGCGATGTGACTGAAAAGTTTTTAAAGCTACATTAAAAATTCAAAGCACACACACACACACACACACACACACACACGCGCGCATTTCCTAAACAATTTCTGCTGCATACATGTTCCATTGTCTAATTGCTTTGGTCATACTGTAGTTAACATGACGCCTTTTTCCTCGTGGAAGTATATCCAGACAGTTGTGGTTGTTGTTGTTGTTGTAGGGTTTAATGCCATTTTTCTGCACAAGATAGGCTATACATGGCGGCCAGTATCATTGGTAGAGGAAGAACCCGGGAAAACCCCAGAAAGAACCACCGACCCACGAGAAGCTGCTGGCAAGCTTTCTCACATACCCACATTGGTCAAACCCGAGACTCGAACCCACGCAGACAGAGATGAGATGGCAGTGACCCGTAACGGTGAGCACTTTAGACCACTCAGGGCCCCATTTCCAGACAGAATCAAGTAGTTTAGTTTGTTTTTAAAGTTTTTGACCAGCAAAAGTTATTTGTCATTTTGTTAATAGAAAATTTACTCTTAGTTCAAACATATTGGGCATATCTCTGCTTCCATAACTCATCAATCTACTGAAATGGTCAACTCATTTTAAAAATCAAAACTGTTTGATTTTTATCTGTATATATTTCTGTAAGGAGAAAGGCAGCAGAGTTAATTTTGTATGATTAACACAATTAGAATCAAATCTAAGCAGTTTTATCAATATGGGCTGTCTGGTATGAGAGATATTCTTGAAAACTTGTCCTTGTTGTTGAATGCCGATAGGTTATGCTATAGATCAGTGATTGTTCAGGCAGTGCATGGAAACTCCACCAGTATATATCAGGGGTGATGGTCTACATGGTATGACTGACTGGTACCCTAGTAGCAGCTTCATATAATGCTTCTAACTTCTGTTGCATAGTAAAAACGTGAATATGTTGTTGATACAACCAAAGACTGATCATCCTGACTCCTTGGAAGATATCAACATTGCGCTTGGTAAATGGTCCTTGAAATAATGAAATGATGTAAGGCACAAAGTTAAGGTATAGAATGTCATTCAGCTTGTTAAAATTCCAGTTAATTTGTTTAAATCTGATTACTTTGATTTTGATGACCTCATTTTGCATATTGCTCATTCATTTTTTTGTTCCCATTGCAATCCAGTATTTTTTCTCATTATTATTAAAAATAGCTGGAAGGATGATGTTGTCATTGTGGTATCCAAAGTCTGTCCGATTATTCTGCAGTGTTGTTTTGTCTGTTCATATGTCTTTTTGCTGATATTTAACCCAGATATGTATCATAGCTAGACAGAGTGTCATGTACAGCGAAACATTTTCTGTCTAATGTGTTTTATATATTTGATATATAGTTTTCTTAGCTTCAACAAATATGATGATGAAACTATATGCAAATATACATTATGATTCACCATTTTCACATATCTGATAGGTCAGATCATAGCAAGATATAAGACACATAGCAGGTCTTGTTACCTTGTTATTCCATTTGTGATAATGAAAATAATTGGCAGTTATCCAGTTCTTACATTAGATTTAATAGAAAATATATTTGAAGATTTATTCTTACAGATGTTATTGAAAACCATCAGGATGATGGTTCAGAGGAAGAAGAAGAAGAAGAAAGAGATGTGTTACAAGTCCATGCTGTTAAGGTAAGTAACAGAAAAGAGTGAAAAGCAATAAGCTTTGTAATATTCAACAAATAATTTATTTCCCTAGAATACAAAGTGAAAATGTAATTAAAAGGAACTTATGGTATTATGCATTAAATCCCAAATAATCCTAGAATTACAGACGCAAGTCCTAATAATTTAAAGCCCTGAATAAATTAAATCCAAAGCTGAGGGTGTTGATGTGTCTTTAGTAGCGTGTAGAGTGTTGACGTTCCAAGTCTTTTGTTGAATCACAGTAATATCATTCCAGGTTTGAATTCACTATAAATTCCAGTGAATGTCTCTATCCAAGAATTTTATCAGAGTACTTTTGTATTTCCAGGGTAAATAATCACTTGAATTCAATAATTTGAAGTAAGAGATTCCAGCCCGAAATAAAATACCGAACACAACTTATAATTAAACTTGAAAGTGCTAAAAATCTTAAAGCATGACTGAACAATCCTCTCAGTTACAAGATTATATATTTCTCTACTTGACCTCAGGTCACTTTTAGCATTTTCTAAAAAAGACCTAATACCTAATGGACAATAACCTTCTAGAATAATCCTGATGTTTACAAAATAAAAATGTTAGTTTTTATTAGAAAGCAGAACCTGGACTATGTGAATTACACTAAGGGAATTTCAAAACCTAAACCCAGACCCAAATAAACATATTTACTTCTGTTAATAATGATCCTGATATTAAGCCCATACACATAGAGAATATTTTAGCTCTGTATGATTTGTTTACAAAACAAAATTTAAAAAATGTCAATTCAGGTCAAGAAGAAGATGAACTAAATTTTGGACAAGGTCAAGTCCAACATCCAATGTTACATTACAATAGCATGTAATGAAATACAAAATTTAAAAACAAACAATGCAAATTAAATTTGCATAACAGCGGAATTATGTAGGTAATTTATTAAACTTGATGCCCCTGGGGTTTACCACTTGAAATAAACTGATGTGCAATGCTTTAAAAAATAAACAATAACCCAAAACCCAGATGTGATCACAAAAACCACTAAGGTTGTGAATTCCTTTCTTGATATTACCACAAACAACCAATTTCAAGATCCCATGATGAAACGAGCGCATGTATTATGGATATCCACTTAGTAATATCTGTAAGTTGAAATTACATGATTATAACATGATATCTAAATGTATCATACTAGATTTTTTGGACCTTTTGTTGTATCAAAATAATTATATTTCAGAGCATTAGAGCAGCAGCAGAAATATATATATTTTTTAAATCACAAGTTTTTCACATGAAAATAAAGAAATCATTGTTAATTCTAGTGTCTGCACTTTCAAGATTGTTTTAAAAATAAAAAAAAAAATCGGTGATAACATTATCCCACTATATTAAACTGAGTTCATTTTTGTCAAATCTAATTGTTCCAGTATATCTAAATCGTATTTAGTTAGTGGCACATTATTCCTTTTTTGATTTGATGTGTTCCTATAGATGTTAACAATTAAACTTGTTTACTTTCTTTTACTGGCTACAATTCATGTACTATATGGCTGTAATGCTGAGGTTAAAAATTTTACATAATATTTACAATGCTTGTAGATGGTATTCATTGGTAGATGTTGCTGTTAAAGCAGTTTATTAGTATGTTACAATAATATATTTGTCAGTGTGAACTCATGATCCTAATTTTAATGTTTCCTATTGTCAGTATTGGTTTCTTTACATTGCTTAGGGCTGTTCCATTTAAACATACATGGTACCCAGGGAAGGCAGTTTTTTTTAAAACTATATGCCAGAGTACTTTTATTTCACAGAGTTCATATTGAAATGATAAGAAAATTTTAAATTGCACCTTTGGGTGAGTAACCACTTTAAAAGTGCCTTCCCTGGGTCCATTGTATGTTTTAATGGAACAGGCCTTACATGGTAAATAGTTGAACAATTCCTGCTTAAAATGGTGTTAATGTTAGGGGAATGTAAGATCTGAAAGTAAAAGGGATATTTTTTTAGGTAAAAACTGCAAGTCAAGTGTGAAAGCTAAAAAAGAAGAAAATGACTAGACTATCATGGTCTAAGGAGGAGAAGGCAGCTGTAGAAAGATAACTGGGACAGTTTATAAGAACTGCTTCACTACCAGGAAAAGCAGCATGTGAAAAGGCAAAGAGGAAGGAACCTATTATGGCAAGATGTCCATGGAGCCAGATTAAAGTCTATTACAAATTCAAAATTTAAAGCTATGTTAAAGCTAAAAAAAAACTAGAACCTTTACCTGCAAAATTCAAACAGATGATAAATATTTGCTGGCCTATAGTTGATACTTTTGGATTAGCAAGTCTTGGCTTCATCTTATATTCCAAATCTATATGTATATGGATTATGTCATTCAAATTGTGTTATCGTTCATCTTGTAATTTTTTGTTATGTAAAAAAAAAAATCCAAAAGTATGGAAAATAATGTGTAAAATAATTATCGTTTTGGAAAGAGATTGCATACTAAATAAATTAGCACCCGACAATGAGAAGGATCTTAAATTGTCTACATGATTTTCTGTATTAAATTCATGTGCATCCGATGTAATTGTGCTAAAACTGTATGTACTAGTACTATATGTTGTTTTAATTTGATTACATATATGTGCATTGGAAAATGAATAACAATGACAAAGACAGGTATTTCATCTCATTTTTCTTCTTGCACCTCGTGATCAAATAAAATATGCCCTGATATGAGAGAGAGGTTTCAGGACAATTATAATCTGTATTGTTAAATTAGTTGACAATAGTGATCATATTCCTGTACAAAGGCAATGCTACATTCCATTATCAATGATACCACTGTGCCAACAATTCTTTCTAGGTTTAATTATGATATCCATTGTCTCAAGAACAAAACAGCTTCGCAGTGTTATTTACATGCTAATTAAATACACTAATGTTTGAGTCAAGTCAGTCCAGTTAAAACCTGTTTGAGGTCAATGTTCGGCAGACCAGATCAAATCGGGAAATGAGACTACCCATGGGGTATTATGAATACAGTACCATGTAATGCCAGGTGCTTACTTGTGCAAGTTTCTCAACCAGTGACACATTTTATACTCAACGACAGAAATGTCATTCAGACTAACAACTAGCATGAGCAAAGATAAAAACCATATGCCATGTGACTATGGGAAGTGTACATGAACTTACTCTTATTTGTTGGGAAAGGAGATGTCATTGTGCATACAAAGAAAATTACACAATATGATTCAGTGGTCATTTTTTGGATTTGACCTAAATGGAGCCTATATGGATATAAATATTGTGAATATTTAAATTTGAAACTGAAGGATTATGGCATGTATTTTATTAGTTTACATTTACTGTTTACTTTATTACTGTTTTCTCTTTCATAAAAACTGCGGATAAACAGGGCAGTATTGTATAAAATAGCATTAAATGCGATGGAATGCACATGCTTCTCTCATCAAAACAGAACTCTGGAAAAGACATTTTAGCATCAGTGATGCAATTTCCCTGTAATCTGAAATACATACTATTAATATTCCTGAAAATATAAGTTGCTAAAGTTCATTTCACACAGCATTGCGAATTTTAACCTATCTGTAAATCATTAACTTTTCAGGCCATCTGTAGCTAAAAGTAGCTAATTTGTTTTAAATATGTTGTGTGAAACAAATTAGGTACTTTTAGCTACATTATGGTGCTGATCTGCGAATTTATGGAAAATTCACGATGCTATGTGGAACAAACAGTAGTAAAAATACAAGGTATTGCTCTTTCTTTGTCTTATACTCAGCATTTACTTTTATATGGATAAAGTATGGAAACTGTACAAAATGTGCAAATTCGACTTAAACTTGACAGTGACTTATAGGCCGACAAATATGGTAGATTTTCCAGTTGTGGTTACAGTGTGTTCTTAGATTTCCTTTTAGTAATTCGATTAATTTGCATTCAGTCCAAGAAAGTTTAAATTTGTGTTCAGTTTATAGTTTTGTTATTTGTACATTTTCATATTGTTGTTAAGCAAATATGTTTCCTGTCAGTGAAGTAGTTCTTATATATTTGTCATTCATTAAACAAACATTGAAAGTATTACCATGTTTCAAAAATGTAAATTTGAATATTTCCATCAGAAAATAGAGTGTTGTCTCTAAAGTCAAGAGTATTTCAGCATAATTACGCAGTACGCTTTTTTAACATGCTGTTTAAATTTTCCTTCATTTTACAAATATGCTCTTGCTGTACATATTTTTCATATTAGTTTTAAAGAAGTTTGCATGTTAATTTCTTTACCCATAGTAGATTGAGACATGTATACTTTGGTAAGATATACACACCAGTTTTGAAATGGTACACTGCATACCTTAAATGCAAGTCTAGTACAATTATATTGCTCCAACTTAAGTTTGTCTGAATATTCTGAAGCCAAACTTATTAAACATCTTTCAGATGAATCGATTTATGCAGCTGTTCTGTTTGTCAGACGTTTAAAATGTCAATCAACGAGATTATGTCGCATCTATATTCTTGACTTGTACTTTAGCATGTGTTTTAGTGTCCTCAAAGGTCCTCTGCCCATTTCTCATTTTTATAAATCTTTTTGGACTTCAGGGAAAAAAATCTAATTGGAATTATAGCACAGATAACTTAAATTTGTTTCTTTCTCTGAATAAGTAAAGATGAAATTATTTCAATTACTCAATACATTTACACGTTACAAAGGAAATTGTCTTGCTTAATGTTCCATCCCAAAACAAATTGACAGTTTGACATTTCATCAGGTTTGAAAGGAACTACTTTGTCTGATTATAATAGATAGTTCATGCAGACAGTAAAGATAACTAAGATGATGTTTCCATATAACAATGCAGTAGTATTGCATATGTCTTCCTGTGATGCCGTATTTTGTCAAGACTCCTCCACCTTAGATGGTAGTTAATGTAATTTCGTTCATCTGTCAACCCCCTAGATTACCCTCAATGTTGCAGTTTTTACTTTCTTTCACTTTAATACCATTGTAACCAACATTTTGAATATTGTTCATGAGTGGACCCAACATGCAGGTGTGGCCAACTTCTTGTATTTATTCAATAATGACATACAAATTGACTGAAATTAATTTCTTTGGGTTGTATCTATTATATTAAACATTTTTGTGGAGATGATGATTATAGTCATTTACCGTATGCAGTTAAATATGTGTCATATTCATAATGTTTATCTGGATGGCTTAATTAACTTTTAATGCAATTTAATCAATTAATCTTTTTCTTTTTCTTCTCAACTTCCTACTGTTATTTATTTTTAATACTTTGGTTTCAGACATTATTAGGTAGGTGGTCATAGCAGCTCAGTAGGTGGATCATTGGTCATGAGTTCGCTACACTGGAAAGGAAAAATAAAGCCGGACTTTACATCCTGAATAAGATCACTCTGACTAGATTTTTTTTTCTCAAATACAGGCAATGTCCCTGATAATAAAAGACTCGGAGAAGCTCCTGTGTACCTTAACATTTTAATGGGGTTGGGCTTGGCAGAATTGCCCACAGGTCAAATAGAACCTTTCAACATGAATAGCGTATAATTCTCAATAATAATATCAGACTGATTTGTTTGATCCAACAAATTTATTACTTTCAATACATGACTGTGATCTTGACCTCTTAAAATAAGAGCATTTGGAAAGTCTGTCTTTATTTTGTTGCTTATTTTTCAATCTGTAGCAATCAGAAATAGCATGCACTTTCTTGTTGCAATAAGTGCATAGGAAGAGATAAAGATTCCTTATCAGTCTTGTCATAATTATGATATCTAAAACGTGCCAGACTCAGACTTGCGAGTACTGATAAGAGAATGAGATGATTTTTACCAGAAAAACTGTTGAGAGGAAAACTTAAAGAAAAAAGAAACTTTTGAGTCAAGGAATAATCATCAGCTGTATAAGCAGCATTTTCTAGCGTTTCAACCTTTTACTCGCCACTCTAGGTCTTGTCGTCACTATGGACACAATATTTGAACCTTTCAACTAATATAAGCTGTCTGAGGTTATGTTAATCTTGATCAACCTTTTTTGACCAAAGCACCACTGATCCAGTATTTGTTCTTTTCCTCTTGCAAATTCGACATGGGTCTGCCCATTTTCCGTTTTGAAATTCCTAACTTGTGTTGATATACGTCAGGTACCAACTCATAACCCCTCAAGATACATTCCTTAACCATCATCATAATTAACACTTTGTTGTAATGACCGCGAAGTGTAGATTTTATTAGCTTTGCCCATAAGTACACTTTGTAAAAATATATCCGATTGCTCTCTTGGCCATATTGATCTACTTCCTCTTCTCTAAAAATTGGTACTAACCTATTATTTATGATAACATCAAACCATGAGTTTGTATGTAAAGAGTTGGGTTGCTTTTCATTTTAACACTCGCCCCGCAGCAATGTTTGGAGATCAAACACAAAGCCGCGGTACTATTCAAAACAAGAAAATTATTGCTTGCTTATACGTGACTTTACAACTGGGGCATAGCAAACGTGACAGTTATATTGTTTACACAACAATAAGAGTTTTGTCAGGTAGGCATTAAACTCAATTACTGACCAAGGTCAGTCTTACAATTTAGATATACCTGACAAATAATCATGGATAAAAGCCAACAAAATATAAATTAAATATACATCACAAGTGTTGTTACATTCTTTTTAAAGTTGCGCTTTTATATGTCAGCGGAATCTAGAGTTTCGGCTACTTCCGACATTTATCTTAAGAGAATAAATCATTGCATTGTACCACCTGTATAATATGTACAAGACAAACCACCACCAGTTTTGCTTTTATTGCAAACTACCACTGTAACAATGCTTTACTCTAAACAAATATGGTGCTGATCCGATGTCTAATATGAACACAACAGTGTTGCTTTGGTCCTATTAGTTTGATCTTCTTGGAGGAGGGATCATGAACTTGTTACGATATGTGATCTGAAACTGTTTCAATGCAATATATTACATGTTAAAAATTGAATATTGATGATGTCAGATGTTCAAAAAGTAGGAATAAAAATAACTGAATCTGATTTTATGCTCTCCCCCTCGCCATCTAGTTCAATGGTTATAGTTGTAAATCTCGTCATCAGTTACTAGTACAAGTCCTCAATTTGATGCAGAATAACAGACCCTCGTATTATTATTATTATCAGGGATTTCGAAATCTATTTGCCTCATGCCAGAAGAAGTTCATGTTAGTCCCCGGCATCATCCCGCGAGCAAGGCTAAAAAATTAAGAGAAGTCGAGTACAGTTCATAAATCTTTATGTTCTGCAATTTTCATACTTTGCGATCTCCCCAAAGTACACATATCATCACCTTTATGTATGATTACATATATCGCAATCTTCTTTTACTTAATGGTCCACAGTTTCTGTAATCAGTCTATCCCTTTTAGAGTGCATAATTTCCATTTTGTAATCCGTGATATAACATGAATATTTGAATCAAATTTTGACAGCAGGAACTATATATTTATATTTTAACTTGTCAGTTACATTTATATATATATATATATATATATAT
>JAECUM010019540.1:0-43540 GCA_016617855.1 Megalonaias nervosa | reverse complement strand
TCCAGATATTCCTATGAGGACAAACAAAATTTTTCATGATGTTGAAATTGTAGATTCAAAACCTGTGAAACAACACCCATACAGGATGAACCCTCTCAAACAGGAATATTTGAAAAAGGAAATTCAGTATTTGCTGAAGAACGATTTCACAGAGCCCAGTAAAAGTGATTGGAGTTCACCATGTATACTTGTTCCGAAACCAGATAAAACTTTCCGTATGTGCACTGATTAAAGGAAGGTGAACAGTGTGACAAAAACAGATTCATTTCCATTACCAAGAATCGATCACTGTATTGATAAAATTGGAAATGCCAAGTACATCACCCAAATTTGACCTTCTGAAAGGATTTTGGCAGATTCCACTAACGGAAAGAGCAAAAGAAATTTCGGCATTTGTGACTCTAGATGGACTCTATCAATATAAAGTAATGCCATTCAGGATGAAGGGTTCCCCAAGTACTTTTCAACGCTTGATGAATATGATTACCTTTGGTCTAGATAATTGTTCATCTACAATGACACCTGGAAAGAACATCTAGCCACGATTCGAAAATTCTTTGAAAGACTCACTGATGCAAATTTGACAATCAATTTATCTAAAAGTGAGTTCTGCCATGCTTCTGTAACTTTTCTAGGACATATTGTGGGACATGGTCAAGTTAAACCTATAGATGCTAAGGTCAAGGCTATCTCTGACTTCCCTATGCCTGTCAGTAAAAAGCAACTGATGCGATTTTTGGGTATGGCCGGATACTATCGAAAGTTTTGTTCTAATTTTTCTAATATTGCCGAACCCCTGACAAACTCATTAAGTAAGAAAAACAAGTTTCTTTGGACTGAAAAATGTCAGGAAGCTTTTGATAGATTAAAAGCCATACTCAAAGATGCACCAGTTCTCACAGCTCCAAATTTCAATCAATCTTTTAAATTATCTGTGGATGCAAGTGATGTTGGGGTTGGAGCAGTATTGATTCAAGAAGATAGAAATGGTGTTGATCACCCAGTGTGCTATTTCTCTAAGAAATTAAATAAGCACCAAAGAAATTACTCAACAATCGAGAAGGAATGTTTGGCTTTAATATTGGCATTACAGCATTTTGAAGTTTACATTGGTTCAACTCCTTCTCCGGTTGTTGTGTTTAGTGATCACAACCCCCTTACTTTCATCGACAAGATAAAAAATAAAAATCAAAGATTATTAATGTGGAGTTTGTTTTTGCAAGAATATAATCTTAACATCAGGCACATCAAAGGAAAAGACAATTTGATTGCAGATGCACTTTCCTGTGTATAGAAATATTATTTCATGTACACTTTATATAATTCATAAGAATTTTCTTATGTAATTTTGTTTTACCTTGTGTATAATTTACATATGGTAAAAAGAAGGCTTTATTATATAAATCTTTCTTTTTCTTTATGGGGGGAAGTGTTACGAATATGTAATTAAATTGCTTGTGTGTTAGTTTTCAATTCTTTTTTATTTTAATTTTGTTTCATTACATTTTATTGTAATGATAATTTTCATTGGATTTAAGTCTCTTTTCCGAAAATTGGCTTGACCCAATTAGATCTTAACGTTACTTCAGCACTATTTTTAGCTCACAGTTTTTGTAAACATCAAGTGATAATGATTGGCTATTGCTAAGGTCATTTCGGCCCACGTGTTAGCTGGATTGTAAACAGCCTTTTTTTATATATTTTCAGCGTGAGAATTTGGTTCTTAGAGAGGGCTATTCTTGCATACGTGATAAATGGCATTTTATTTTATTGCGATGTTCAAATTAGTAAATCACGTAGCCTATCACATGGAGTACCAGGTGATCTAAAATCGAGGCTTAAAACAGCCACTTTCTACTAGATCGAGTCAGAGTCATTCTTAACACTTGAGGGAATAAAGTGTTTCTAATTATTGTTGCCAGTTTGATTTTCATTTGTTTTTGGAATTTAATAATTTATTCTCTAGAAAACTAAACAAGTGTACTTTTTTATAAAAGTTCTGGGAGAAAGAAATTCAGTGGAAATTTATTCTGGAGTTATACGGAAACATAAACTGTGATTCAATCGAGGATCTGTTACCACCAGTACAACGGTCTCATCTGACGTCATCGCCTCTATATTGAAATTTCATCAAGATTCAAACCCGGATTTTATTAGAACTGTTTAGTGATAGGACTTGTATTTTTCAATCTTAGGATTAAATTTTGGATTATATTCACAAACCGTAAGTCCTATTTCCAATTTTTACATTGTTTTCTTGGGAAATAAATTATTTTGCTAAAATATACAAAGCTTGTTGGCTTCACTCTTTTCTCTTGTTATTTTTGTATGAGCCTACACGTAACAAAAGACAGTGTTTGACAGTCTCTGAGGTTTTATTTTGATAATCAGCTGCCATATTTGCTATGTCACAGACTGGTTCTTTAATTTCTGTTCCCTGAGTAATAAATTCAAAACTTAGTTTGAGCCAAATGGTATGTATGGAAGCAGTCTATGAAGACTGGTTCTGTGGAAATGGTGCCTAATTGCCATTATAAAACCTCACAGATACTAACAAACAATATTTTAGTAGAACCAAATTTAGCATTTACATACTTTTAGTTTAATGTTACAAAATGTTAACCTATTTGATTGATACAAACATTACCATATGAATGAAATTATCACAGAAAAATGCAAGTATTTGCCAATCTGACGCTGACTACAGAATAACCCTTTCCTGCTTGTTGATTTAGTTTAATAGTCAAATCTTGATTATCGAAATCCACTGGGAGATATGGAATTTATCCACATAATTAGCTGTCTGTATAATGTATAAGTTTATATCGAATAAATACTGTATACAAGGGATACTTTGTTGTTCCAAGTGATCGAGAAGAAATGTTGGCAGTATAATTCATGCTGCACTGTATATGCACTAGATTCCTGATGGTGAAATATCATTTTAGTAAATTTCAATGCTCCCTGGTGTTTTTAAGCAAGGCCACATTTATTCTGTACCATACTCAAAGATTTCTTCTGTCTTGACAATGAGTACTGTAAATACATAAGAGCCAGGGATCTGAGGAACAATGTCTCACCTGTAAACCAAGCTTAGGTATAATTTATGACTTTAAAAACTAGAAATGTGTACGTGGAACATGAATGTCCAACCAAAATTCCTGTATGGACATGGGTAACACTGAATGTCTCTACCACAATTGTTGTAGATAAAAGAAATACTTCAAGTACACCAAAGTTTTGAGAATAGTGACATCTTGGTGGGTTCAAGTCATACACATCTGCATAAGAACAAATGAAAGAACATAACTCTGGAGATACTATGGTTTGTGGTCCTTTGACTATCATAAAAATACAACACTAAATAAATTTTTATAATATTTTTATCAAAATATGTATTTTTCTTTATATAGCTAGAGAATTTATATTAACATCTGAAACATTACTGAAGGATTGCTGGATTTTCTACTACTGTTCAAGTATTATTGTCTGTGAAATAATATCCAAGAAAGATAGGATATAATCATTTGCCTATCTATACCTACTTCACGCATTCACACTTGACTATTAAACAACAGGTGGTGCCCTGTCAAGATAACAGGAAACATGGCAGTGAAAAAGACAGGTACAAGAAATAATAGGAAAGGTAGAAATAAAGTGAAAGAATGTCTGTCTATATTTTGTCTCTTCATACTCAGACCACCCAATGACTATGGGAGCAAAGAGATAAATGTACCTCCATCAGTACAGCCCCAAGAATCACTAGGCTTTACTTGTAGCTGAGGACTGCATTAGGAAGTGATGATGGAAACCTGCTGCTTGTGAGATACCAAGTCAGAAGCATTTGCAACTGTTGCCAGAAACTGTTCTATATACCTATGATGCATGGAAAAAAGTCTAAATCTGAGCTGCCTCCCTTGAAATTAAAAAAATGGGCTGAAAGGCAAGTGGAACTCCAATCTGTTAGTACCTTCAGTAAGACTGTAAAGTTTGTTGATATTTTGGGCATTACAATATGTTTGGCAAAAAATAATGGATACTATACCACAAGGCATGCAGAGCTTGAAATCCCGACAAGCATAAAATGATAACCATGTTGATGAGGACAATGTGACTGCCACTGTGGTTGGAAAGTGATGCCCATGTCCCTCAGTCTGTTACCACAGACAAGGCAATAAATACACAGTAGTGACAAGAAATTACCATATGCAAGAAAATAAATACACTGTAGTGATGAGAAATTACAACAGACAAAAAAATAAATACACAGTAGAACAAGAATTACCATAAGCAAGAAAACAGATACACAGTAGTGACAAGAAATTACTACAGGCAAGACAATAAATACACAGTATTGATGAGAAATTACCACAGGCAAGACAATAAATACACAGTAGTGATGAGAAATTACCACATGCAAGACAATAAATACAGTTAAGACAAGAAATTACCACATGCAAGACAATAAATATGCAGCAGTCATGAGAAATTACCACATGCAAGACAATCAATACACAGTAGTGACAAGAAATTACTACAGGCAAGACAATAAATACACAGTAATGACAAGAAATTACTACACACAAGACAATAAATATGCAGTAGTGACAAGAAATTACCACAGGCAAGACAATAAATATGCAGTAATGACAAGAAATTACCACAGGCAAGACAATAAATATGCAGTAGTGACAAGAAATTACCACAGGCAAGACAATAAATACACAGTAATGACAAGAAATTACTACACGCAAGACAATAAATATGCAGTAGTGACAAGAAATTACCACAGGCAAGACAATAAATACACAGTAGTGATCAGAAGTTAGGCCTGAAGATCATAAATCTCTGAGCTTGAGTTTGTGATTGAGTTATCACTATCAGCCAATCAGAAACTACTTTTCAAAAATAACGTTTGTGATTGGTCAAAATAAAATCTCAAGCTCAAGTGTTTTATGATCTGGCCAGGACTTACTATTCTACGTCATGCTGTCATACAAGATCATTATTTATCTAGCATGTATCTAGTGAGGAAAGGGGTATTCACAAGAGGCTGAAAAAGAATGCAGGCTGTTTGGGCAGAAGTTGACATCTGAAATTGTGGTCCAACCTATTCCTATATTCAAGTTTCAAAAACTTCTTACTTGTTGTCGTCCCTAAAGCTACTTGCAAGCTGCACAAACGTAACCCTTATTAGATATTTAGGTATTGTGACATACCAAACAGACTACTAGCAAAAGAAGTTTATAATTTTCTGATGGATCCTGACAATACACCAGATTTAGGCTGATATAATGAGAGCAAGAAATACACATTCCTAAAAAACAGCAAGGATAGATCATACTATAATCTATGAATGACATTTGATAGGTAAAGAATTACTAAGTACTAAGGAAGTCCTCAAGGTATCTATTTTAAAGTAAGCTCTTCATCAACATTATCATCATACTTACATTGGAACTCTTAACCTGGAAGCATAAATCCTAATGCTAGAAAAAAAATTAAAATGCTAATATGCAAGCAAAATGACAATGCTACACCTGTGCCATACAGCTATAGCAAATCTGTACTGCAAAATGACAATGCTACACTTGTACCATACATCTATAGCAAATCTGTTCTGCACTGATAAGGTGCTGCTAGCTTCTTCATTTATTTATTTCAATAACTGATAACAATAAAAGACCCTTTATTCTCCACACAGTTGCTAATATTAGTTGCAAAAATAGAATTTAGCCAAGTTGTTCCTTTGTGTTAAAAAGAAGCAAGAAAGCCATAGAAGCTATGCAATTTTCTCCTCTCTGTGCTTGTTAATGTATGTCAAGTATGGAAACACTCCAGTCTTGAGATGGCAACCTTAAAATATTAGGAAATGACTAGGGTTTTGTGCATGGTATGCAGATGAACATGAAAATCGTAGTCTAAGGGGTTTGGTGGTAGAGGGATGGGGAGAGGGAGAATCTACTGAAAATTTACAATTATTAAAGGGGTACAAATATTTTTTGACCTTAAGGTTGTAACAAATAATGAATGTAAACATCCAACAATAAATGTAACTTTCAAAATTTTTGGAATACACATATTCTTAAATACTAGTGCTAACAAAAATGTCTTTTTCTGCAACACCACAAATAATGATACACCTGAAACGATATGAATTTAAATTATATACAACATGTGTGGGGAAATAATTTTCTCATTTATTCATTACAAATCTGAGGATGTTCCATTCTGAATACTTAATGGTGAAATACATAACACTGAGGATGTTCCATCTGGAATACTTAATGGTGAAATACACAGAACTGAGGATGTTCCATTTGGAATACTTAATGGTGAAATACATAACACTGAGGATGTTCCATTTGGAATACTTAATGGTGAAATACATAAAACTGAAGATGTTCCAATTGGAATACTAACGGTGAAATACAAAAAACTGAGGATGTTCCATTTGTAATACTTAACGGTGAAATACATAAAACTGAGGATGTTCTGTTTGAATACTTAATGGCAAAATACATAGAACTGAGGACGTTCCATATATTTATTAAGTTTTATCATGATTTCATAAGACACTTAGAATTTCTATAACTCATTAATATTTTCTTCAAATCTATTTCTGTCACAGGTTGTCTGATGGGCAGTGTTGGGGAACCCATAGGACAGATGAAAGTGATTCTGCTGATGGCAATTAAGAAAGCTTAGGACCGTATATGACAGCTATCTTCAGATCTCAGTACCCTACCTTTTCAAGAGATGTCTCCAGTTTCTTGACCTGGGCACGCAGATCATCACACCTGCTATTTGCAACTTCCAGATCTGCGGACAGCTCCTGGTTTTGAAGTAATGCTTTATTCAGACTGGTTTTCAGTTTTTCCTTGTCTGTCTCCAGGTTGACTCTAGTCTGGAAGAGGAACAAATATTGCATGGATAAATTTAATATTTTTTTATTATGCAGACCTTTAGGTTGGCTATTTATCTTTTTCTTCACTATTTTGTTTCTTTCTTCTTTGGCATATTTAACACCAATTTATCAATGAAATAGTTAAAACCTTGGAGTGAGTGATGCTTGCTGGACAAGTATGTCCAGACTGATGTTGCATGGTGTTATGGAGATGTGATGCAGTGTGTCTTATGCATGTTCTCTGATTGTATTGAATAATACCTCTGAATTGCAAGAATTGTTATATTATCACTGAGTCTGTAAGAGCATAAATCTTGGCAACTTTTAGCATGGGATCATTCCTATGAGTGAGAACAAATATGATGAATGCTGTCAACACTTACTCATGATGAATGCTGTCAACACTTACTCATGATGAATGCTGTCAACACTTGCTCATGATGAATACTGTCAACACTTGCTCATGATAAATGCTGTCAACATTTACTCATGATGAATACTGTCAACACTTGCTCATGATGAATGCTGTCAACATTTACTCATGATGAATGCTGTCAACACTTACTCATGATGAATGCTGTCAACACTTACTCATGATGAATACTGTCAACACTTGCTCATGATGAATGCTATCAACACTTATTTATGGTGAATTTTATGAACACCTACTCATGACAAATGCTATGAATGCTTACTCCTGAACAATGTTGTGAACACTTGCTTATGGTGAATGCTATGAACATTTATTAATTATGAATGCTATGACCACTTACTAATGATGAATCATATGACCACTTACTCATGGTGAATGCTATGAACACTTATTTATGGTTAAAACTATGAACACTTACTGATGGTGACTGCTATGAACACTTATTCATGATGAATGCTAACTGTCACTAATTTGTGATGAATGCTATAAACACCTACTCAGGATGAATGCTGTCAACACTTATTCATGATGAATGCTATGAACACTTACTCATCATGAATCCTGTCAACACTTATTCATGATGAATGCTATGAACACTTACTCATCGTGAATCCTGTCAACACTGATTCATGATAAATGCTATGAACACTTATTCATGATGAATACTATAAACACATGTTCATGATGAATGCTGTCAACACTTATTCATGATGAATGCTATGAACACTTACTCATGATGAATGCTGTCAACACTTACTCATGATGAATGCTGTCAACACTTGCTCAAGATGAATACTGTCAACACTTGCTCATGATGAATGCTATGAACACTTATTGATGATGAATGCTGTCAACACTTATTCATGATGAATGCTATGAACACTTATTGATGATGAATGCTATGAATACTTATTCATGATGAATGCTATGAACACTTATTCATGATGAATGCTGTCAACACTTATTCATGATGAATGCTATGACACTTATTCATGATGAATGCTGTCAACACTTATTGATGATGAATGTTGTCAACACTTATTCATGATGAATGCTGTCAACACTTATTGATGATGAATGCTATGAACACTTATTCATGATGAATGCTGTCAACACTTATTGATGATGAATGCTGTCAACACTTATTGATGATGAATGCTGTCAACACATATTGATGATGCTAGGAACATTTACTCATGGTGAATGCTATGAACACTTACTGAGAGTGATTGCTATGAACACTTATTGATGATGAATGCTACCTGACACTGATTCATGATATATGCTATGGACATGTACCCATGATGAATGTCATTAAGAATTACTCATTTTCTTTTAATTAATAATGCATGTTCTGAACATCAGAAGACAACATCAATAACTATAAATACATCCAGTACAATTGCTTTCAAACTACTATTAACTTTCACTTTTATACTACATTTTATCTAAACACCTCACTTCAAAGCAATTTTGCTTAAGCTTCACTGGCTTATTAATATAAAAAATAAATAAACATATTAGAAACTCCATGACCATGGCTCAGGGCTGAACTTTAGAACTCATTTGTATTGAATGAATGCATTACCACTTTTCTATCATCTATGCCTAGTTCAATATAAAATCTTCAATCTCAATACCTTTCTAGTTTCATAATGTTAAAGTTAAGATATTTCCAAACTTAAATAGAAGGAACAACATGTATCAATTAATGAATCAATTAATCTCCAAAATGTAACATCTTGTATCCAATTAACAACAGCTGCAGTAAGTTGAAATGTCAGGAATTATGAACCACTCACTGAATCTGGCAGAAAGGAATTCCAAACAAGTGGAATGGGGAGTAAATTGCTCACATAAATAAACCCCTACCTCTCCATGCTGCACTCCAAGCCCATGATGGAGACAAGTCTGTGTTCAGAAAAGGGTGAGACTCTTTCACAAATAGTGTCAATATATTGTTTTGATCAATATGTATAAGTTTTGTGAATGACACTAAAATATACTAAGTTTCACAGCAATACATTAAAAACTGCAAAAGCAGTTGCATTTACAAAACTCTGTCGCACAATGCATCCAGCTGCAAGTCAAAAAGGGCAATAACTCTAACAAAATTCAAGAAGCACAAAGAATGGTCAATATATATATCTTTACATGATGATTCTATTATGTGCCAAATTCATAGCAATCCATTAAATGAAATGTGTTGTATTCACAAGATTCTGTCTTACAGTGCATTCAGCTGTAAGGGAAAAAATAAAAATGGCAGAAATAAATTGATTTTCTGGCATTTGTATGTTCAGGCGGTGACCATTATATTTACCAATATTCATGACAATCCATCAAAAACTGCAGGACTAGTTGCGCTAATGAATTGTATCATATGCTATATACACAGCCACAAGACAAAAAAGGACAATAAGAAAACATGTGGGAACAAAGTAATTTGTTGATATATGCATCTTCTTCAATCACCGTAATACTTACTTAGATTGAAGGCAATTTAGGAAACAATGTGGACTGTTGTTCTAACGAGATTGTCCAGGATGGATGGACACAAGGATTACTATATAACCCCAAAAGAAACATGGTATAAAATGCTATTTTATTATTTACCCTGGACTGCGTGTCAATTTTCTCTTCAAGCCACCTGACCTTGGACTGGAGTGAGTCAATTTGACCTCTCTTGGCTGTTATCTCCTTCTGCATCTTGTCTGCAACCTTCACAGCTACACATGTGGTATTAAAGAAGAATATATATAAACTTAAAATAGGAGGTGATCTATATAAAAAGCTTCATAAATATATTTCTTATACATTTTTTTAACATCCATGTAAACCTTTTGCTGTAGAAGGTGAAATTTATGTGCTCTTGATGTCTGGCAGATTTAATAATGATACAAATCCAATCCAAGTACTTATTTTTGATGATATTCAGTATTACCAATAAATGAAAAGCTCTGAATAACACATTATCAAATGAACACACATTATCAAATGAACTATCATTCTGGATTAACTATAACATTTGTCTCTGTCATGCTCAAGAAAACCTACTACCTTGTTAAACCAGTGACAGCGTATTAATACACTAGTCTGAATCTGTAACCAGCTAAAATGAAGAAAACTGAACTGAGTTTCTTCCTATTGCAGGAATGGATTTTATCACTATTTCTGCTCACTGTACAGCAGCAACAGCCGATATATTGTATATACTCAATTATAAGTCAGATTAAACCACGAACTCCATAGACCCAGATCTGTTGTTACATAATGCCCTAACAAATCTGGGTCTATGCTGTTTGTTAAGTTTAAACAGTAGAACAAACAACACAGATCCTCATCTTCCATTGCAAAATGTGCTGCCAGATCACAGTCAACGTTGACTGCAGCTGGACCTGACTTACAAACAAATGCATAAACAAACCTTCATATCATCAAGGAATGGGGAAAATGTGACATCCGCTACCAACTTAGCTGGGAGCTGGATAATAATGATAATCAATTTTTTGAACTATTTTAAGAACCATTTATATATAAGAACTAGAAAATAAAATATTATCAAGGCTTGCCTCTGTTATCGACAGACTCCTGTTTCTTTATGGCCTTTTGTGTCAACCTCATGTCATGATCAATTGCTGAAATGTAAAGGTTTCAATATGTTTGATATTTCTGGAAGAATGTACATTATTATATACACGAAGAAGGGTGATATAGTTGAATGTCACAGAGAGGAATCAATTACCTTCAGTTAATACTCATATAAAACTCAAGATTGTACACAAAACTTTTAAATCACAGGGGATGGGTTTGGAGGTTGGGGTTGTGTCAAGTTACCAGCTGGACATAAACTTTTAAGCCTACATACCTAATATTTCATCACTACTTTTCTGTTTAGAACACCAATTAAGTTAGTCATTGATGATGATATTTTCTGGGAACAAGATCTGCAAATTTTTGCTAAAACAAAGTCAAAATATAATTAAACTTTTCAACTCATAATACAGAACATACTACTTACCACAAAAAGTGGCATATATATATATATATATATATATATATATATATATATATATATATATATATATATATATATATATATATATTGTAAGCCGCCATTTTTCAGGAAGATTTTATAGTAAAATAAACCTAGACCTATACAAGGTTCATAAGAAATGCCATTTTTTTGTCAATAGATATTAAATGAGTGATTAGCCAGGGCTCTACAAATCCACTTGCTTGATGCCTGGGATAAACTCAAATTCAGCTTGAGCAAGCTAAGTTTGCAGTTTACTTGCCTGCAGGCAAATCCAAAAATTTTAGCGAGAGAAAGAGAAAGAGGTTTTGTTCAATTTGTAATGCTTTATGTTGTATACACTCAGATTACGATCAAATGTTTTGCAGCCACTGCTGAAAAAAAGCCCCAAAATTGATCGAAACAAAAACCAGACAGCAAATCCATTCTCTATAGGAACTGACAATTAATGGAAAGATGCGATCAGATCCCATGATCTGAGAAAAGTTCACTTAGTCTGTTTTGCAAAGAGCATACATAAAAATGGGAAGGAGAATACACTGGTCAAAGTTTCATAACTACACCTACTTGACAGTTTGCAGCATAAGTTTAAAGACACCATTGCTTCCTCAAACAGTTTTATCTAAGAAGTTTTTTTCTCATTAGCAAACAATACTAACATATATGTAACAATATTTAAAACATAAAAATATTGTCAACAACTAAATTGTATCCTTGCTAAAATCACGTGATTAAATGATATTATGATGTACATGTGGATGTCTACCTAATCAGTTCCAACAGTTTGTTATTTTAACATTCTGATTAATGTTTTATTAAAAACTTAAACAACTCTCCTTATTGGCAGTGGTTCATGTTAAATTCAATTTTATTATGATAATATAACTCGCAGGTTGGAATATTGGGACTACACTTAATTTTATCTTTGTTGACATAATTTAACATTTAGTTTGGTCTTGTGTTTTAAAGCACAGCAACACATGAAAGATATTTAGTCCCGAGGCAATTGGAGCGTAGTACCTTGCCCTGGGACACACCATATGCATCCTTACATGTTCATGTGTGAAAATACAATATTTCCCATCACACCATGCATTGCTTGGTTGTGTATGCCAATAGAAGTTATACCTGCAGCAAGTAATACAAGCATTTTGTCAGCTTAAGCATAAAATAGAAATTGCATTACCTTTTAGGCATGGCATGAAAATTATTTCTTTCTTCTGATATCTGACTCATGTCCATTTGTTGTTAAATGAAGTTATGTCCCTTTAACAACTTTGACAACAATGTAACAAAATTGTGCATGCCGCATTGCTCAATTGGATTTGCTTTTGCATTCAGATAAGGTAAACTAGTTGACAAAATATAAAAAATTTAATTTCTTGCAACAGACAATGTTATCCCAAACATATCATTCTCTAAAATCACTGATATTTGTTAAGATCAATACATGTGTCTGAAATTGAGGTGAACTTTCAAAAAGCTGGGTGGGGTGGTATTCTGATGAGTGAATTTTTACTTGAAAGTTTTGATAAAAAAAAAAATGGTATATGATAAAAATAACATTTTCTTTACCTACATAAATACTGGATATATTCCTCTTTTAGTAAAAAGCAATGCCATGTTAACTTACGACTTTGCTACTCATTAAACTATCACATTTTTTGTACCTGATGAAATAAATCCAGTACTGACCTAGGAAAAGAAAATATCCTCTATTTATTTATAGCCCATCAGTAACTTGCTACAATTTTAAACCTTTAAAGATATTAATGTATCATGATACATAGTATTTAAAACATATATATATATATATATATATATATATATATATATATATATATATATATATATATATATATAAAAACATCTTGTTATAGGATGGGCTTACTTTACTAATGAGGTCTACAAAACACTGTGGAGAGAATCTGGTTCTCTGAATTATGATTGTTTTAGCAGGGTGGTCTTAAAACGGGGGTGGGTTTTATTGTAATTATGTCACCTTTAAACTTCTCCTTGTATCTCTCTATCTCTTTCTCCAGGTTGTATTTCTGATTGGCCATATTTCTCTTGAGTGTGTCTCTCTCCTCAGTCAAGCTGGCTACTTCATACCTACAAAATATATGTAACTTTTTGGTATAGTAATTAAACATTGATTGGTGAATGACGACAAATTGACAACATTAGGTTTAAATTAGTTTGGGGCCATGTCCCACTTTCAAATAGTCTATATAAAGACTAATGATTTGGAACAAAATTTGCATCTGATCATTTGTAAACAATGATAATGATAACTGCATTCAACTTACACTCTGAAACACACTGGCTACTTTGGGGCTTCTTGGTGAGTAACTGACCTTAATGTGACTGCATAAAAAGTTTACAGTTGGATACAACGCAACAAAAATGAGCAATGCTAGATAGCGACAAACTCCAGCTTCTATTTGACAATGTGAGCCATTAATATGACCTCTCATGATAAAATTCTTGGTGTATTTGTAGGTAACAATCTTACTTGGTCTATTCACATTAAACACATTTAAAAAAGGTTAATTCTTATCTTTGGCTACTGAAGAAAATCAAAATATACATTCCTCTTCAGCATAGGGTTATCTTTTATAAAGTTATATTCAGCCATATCTGGACTATTGTAATTTAATTTGGGGTAATATCTCTAATTCAAATATAACAAAACTGTTAAGACTCTAAAAGACGGCATGCCATTTAATTCTAGATCAATGTATAGACATTTTTCAGAATGCAATGAATAATAGAAAGATTTTAATAAAACATGAAAGAATATTTCTTATAAAGGCCAAATTGTTATATAAAGTATCCAGAAAAGCCATTCCTATCTAAGCAATATCTTTCATCAAAGAGATGCTGATGGTACTCCAAATTTAAAGTCCATAAGAAGTAAAAGATTACATTATACCAAGGTCAAAGAAGGAATTGTTTAAAAAAAAGTTTTCAATATACTGGTCTACTGGTATGGAACAACATTCCCAGTGACATAAGGCAGGCTCCTAGCATTTTTTCTTTTCATAATCAATGTCTCAAATGGATGAAATCTTTAGACAGTTGAACAGTTCTAGTAAAATAATACTGCCTGCTTTCCTGTAATTTTGCATCATTTTCACAGTTGAATTTTTCACTGCAGGATGATATTTTATATTTGTTTATGTGTTCACAGATGCTAGTGTACATGTTCCAGACTTGATATTTTGATTTTTAGAATCACTTAATTATTTTGTGTCAAGCCATATTTCTCACATCATGTTGTATATACTGTATATACTGTATACAACAGCTAGAAGGTCTCAAGGTAGATTAATTCTGTAACTAATTGAGTTACCTTTTCTAAATAAAGTCTTTATTATTATTATTATTGTTATTATTATTATTATTATTATTCAGTGGGAGTAGCCCCATGAAGATTTTCAAGGCAGTACCATTTTTATTTAGGACTAACAAGGAACCATAAGGAGTCATTCGGTGAAAACCCCATGCTGATATGTCCATTCGTTAAAAGAAGTAGCCCTAACAAGATTTTCAAGATGGCCACTGTGGTGGCCATACTGATGTCCAACTGGGCCATAAGATAAATGTGTCTGTCAAGTTTCATGGCAATTTTCCAAGTAGTTTAAGAGGACTTGTGTTAATGGATGGAAAGATGACAGATGATGATGGATACCAGACCATCCTATAAGCTCTACTGGTCTATGACAAGTTGAGCTAAAAATTAGCACAGAACTGGTGAGGAGTGGTGATTTTGAACAAAATCTTTGATACATTGATGAATCATTTCACATAAACTGGACTGGCATCCCAATTATAGGAAACTGTATGCTTTAAGTCGCTTTGTGAGCATGAAACTCAAAACAAAAAACTGATGTGACACAGGGTTGCCAAGGACATTTAACAGCCAAGAAGACACACTCAGGTGATAAAAAATTCTCAAAGTTCAATGATTCTGATTTTATTCTAATTATAGTTAGCGAACCATACAAATTTTGGACTTTACAAGTTTTGAAGAATACAGAACCTGACCTTATGAACCAATGGAAGATCAGAAAACTGTTTCCTCAGAATAAAAACAAATGATAAATTCTTTCACTCTAACCTGCTCTCTTTGAGCTCCTTGAAGAGTGTGTCCTTCTCCTCCTTTAGAACGGCCATCTCCTGTTTCCTTAGATCCATTTCCTCAATCACCTTGTGTTTCTCCTCTTCTAAGTCTTTAATCCTCTTCTCCCGTAACTTCATCTTCTTGGACATTACTTCCCGTGATGTCCTGAACTCTTCCAAAGCATCAGTTGTCTCCTTAAGCTTCTTGGTCAAAAGCTCCCTTTCCTCACGAATGGTATCGCTGGACCGAGAGTTGGCCTCCACAAGCTGTGAGAAGTTGTCTGATTGCTGCTTCAGTAGCAATAGGTTTTTCTCCTTTTCCTCAAGTTGAACTGTCAATCTCTCACGCTGAGCTTGAAGCTGGGTGATTTCACTGTTTTTCTGTTCTATTAGATTGAAATAATAGTCTCTCTCTTGAGACAACCTATCATAATCTGAGGTCTTCGCACTAAGCATGTCTGTTAGATGTTTCTTTTCTGCCGCTGCAGCTTCATACTGAATTCTAGTTGTTTCAAATTTTTCGCTAAGTTCACGCATTTGTTGTTTGAGATTTGTCAGCTCCATTTGCGCCTTTTCTGCCGCTAAAGTTTGTCTGTTGCATTTCTCACTGGCCTCGCTGAGCTGTGCTGTTAAAGTGCTTATCTTTTCCAAGTGTCGCTCTCTTTCCTGCTTCTCTATATTAGAAACCTGCAAAAAATATTCTATGATGAAATAATATCCATCTGGTTTACTTGATGTATCAAAATTAAATATCAGAATTTATTAATATACATAATTAAAGCATTTAACAATTTCTCTTACTTAAATAAAACTATGTAGAGTATATGAAGTTCCTTCAAACACTGTGTTGTAAGTGTTCAGTAATATATTTTTTTTTAAACTTGAGAGTGAAAATTCAGATTAATAAAGTATAAGTCAGTAGGTCCTGTATAGTTTCTTTTCTGTCACTTTTAAAAAGTCTATTATACCACTTTTGTATTACCTTCTATGAACTTTGGCGCATACACTTTTGATGTTTGGAGCAGATCTGTTCATTTACTTCATGTACTTTGTAGGCATTCCAATGATGACTTGTGTTTGTTTCTTTAGGATCATAAACAAATGTATTTCTTTTCTTTAAAACTCATTATTGGCTACTTCACAATTAGATAAGTCAGTTGTCAGGAAATCAAATGACATCCCAAAAACAAAAAGAGGTAACAGTAATAGGTACATGGCAAATGGCACTGCTTGGTGATAGTGGTGGGGGTTGGTATGAAAGTGGGAGTTCTAAGAGTAAAGGGCCATAACTCTATGTAATAATAATGTAAAATTCTGGCAATAAAATTTGTTCAAGACTTCAATAATTTTAAGCTGCTTAAAAAAATAAGCTCGAAATCCTGGATGACCCTCTGCAGAAACGAAAAGCTGGATCAAAATTGGCAATATCTCTACTAACAAATGATACTGTAGCCTTAAAATAAATTTCAACTGAAATGGACATCTGAAAACCAAGTACATCTCATCAATATAAAGTAGCACTCCAAATCTGGTTGAAAACCAAAACTCCAAGGTAAATAGATTCTTAGGAATCCCAAGATTAGAAGGACAAGCAATCTTGGACCATAACTCCTGTAAATGATAGCATGAAATGCTGGAAGTTTGATTTGGTGGGGTTTGATGCCATTTTTCAGCACATGATAGACTATACAAGGCAGCCAATATATTTGATGAAGCAAAACCCAAGGAAGGATCACAGACCCACAGGAAGGTAATGGCAAGGTTTTTAACATAGTTGCATTGGTCAAGACAAGATTTGAACCTCCAAAGACAGAGATGAGTTGTGAGGGATCTGTAAAAAGCACGTACCTTAGACTATTCAACCACCTGAGGTCCATAAAACTGCAAGTCAAATGAATTCAAGGTTTCACAAATATTAGCTGCATGTCTAATTTTGTTAAAATACAAAAATCCTTAGTAAAGTTATGCTGGGTAAACTAAAGTTGAGAAAATGTACAATCAAGGGCCATAACTCCCGTAAATGAAGGTATGGTACACTGAACACCTAAGTCACTTAAGGTCTCATGCATATCAAGTTGCATGCCAAATTTAATTGAAATCAAACAATCCACAATAAAGTTATGTTCTAGAAACCAAAGATAAAACATACAGTGGCATCTCATCCAGATAAAGCTGCATGCAAAATATCAGTTGAATATTCCCTAGCAATTTAATGCTGTGAAAATAAAACTCCTGTACATGATGACAAATAATGTGGAAAACTGAATTTTTTCAGGTCTCATGAATATATATTTTCATGCCAAACTTGCTTGAAATCAAACCATTCCCATGAAGTTATCTTGTGGAAAACAAAAGTTAGGAGGTGGTCAGTCAGGGGCCATAACTCTTTTAAATAGTAACTAAGAAGGCTCAAAAATCAAATTGCTGATGGATGTACAGATGGACTGATGAATGCAAAGATGGACTATTGGATGTACAGATGGACTGATGGATGTAAAGATGGACTGATGGATGGTAAAGCATAATTACTGTCATTACTAATAAAACACTTCCATGAAAGTGAAAATAAAATAAAGTTTCCTGTAAAGACTCACTTTCTCCGAGACCGTGGCATTACACTCTTGTCTAACCATATTCAGCATTTTCTCAAGCCTCTCAATGTCCCTGTGTTTCTCTTCCAGCCGTGACTCCAGGTCTGTCTGACGCAGTCGCAGTTCACCCTCCCGTTCCCAATGTTTGCTTACATTCTTCTTCTCTTCCTCGAGTTCCTGGCTTGCTTTGCCATATGCACCCTGACAAAAGATGGCTTGTAACATCTATATCAACATAAAGGTGTAATTATTGTTCAGATTCAGATTATGTCACTGTAGTTCATATGTTGGATGAATGTTAACATTTTCCATGGAAAGTTCTTACAAACTTTTTATGCTGCACCAAAAGGATTTTCTAACACATTACAAAACATTTAGCTTGTGCTTATAATTGTTGATTAAATTACAAACTTGAGCTGGAAATGCCAAAGAATGTCTTCATTTCATCCAATTCCAGTATAACTGGCATTTCTGGCAGCTTGAGTGGTGCAAAAAAAGAATGGAGGGTAAATGGTGTGCACTTAAGTTTCACCACCACATTACTTAACTTAGAATGTGTATATGGGCTAACTATAACAAATATTGTCTCATTTAAAAAGAGTTTCCAAAACCACAAATTCTTTTTGCTGTTATTTTCTATGAGATGGACAGGCATAAATTTTAAATCCACTCCAGATGTTCTGTTGTGTCCATCAAAAAAGACAGTTTACTTATTTTTGTCCATTAACCCATGAGTACTTCAGATGCTCTCATGACCATCAAAAGGCAGTTAGTTTACCTCTATTTACTTTAGTCCATTAAGCTGTGAGCACTCCAGCTACTTTGCAATGTCCATAAAAAGATAGTTTACCTCTACTTACTTCTGTCCACTAAGCCATGAGCACTCCAGCTGCTCCATTGTTTCTATGAAAATACACAATGCCTATACTTACTGTTGACCACTAAGCCGCAAGCAATCCAGCTGCTCCATTGTTTCCATGAAAATACACAATGCCTATACTTACTGTTGACCACTAAGCCGCAAGCAATCCAGCTGCTCCATTGTTTCCATGAAAGGACACTTTACCTCTACTAACTTTTGTCCATTAAGCCATGAGCACTCCAGCTGCTCTGTTGTATCCATGAAAAGACAGTTACATCTATTTTTTATTTTTGTCCATTAAGCCATGAGCACTCCAGCTGCTCTGTTGTATCCATGAAAAGACAGTTACATCTATTTTTTATTTTTGTCCATTAAGCCATGAGCACTCCAGCTGCTCTGTTGTATCCATGAAAAGACAGTTACATCTATTTTTTATTTTTGTCCATTAAGCTGTGGGTATTTAGAGTGATAGTTACCTTTGTGTCTTCATTTGGAGTGCTGAATCAGGTGGGATATATTCATGGGCTTGTTTACACAAAATATATCCCGTAATTTAACTGACAAAATGAAGGCTTTAAAGGGTCATAAAGCAGAGCTATTTTACAGATTTGATGAGGTTTATGATTTCACGTCTTTTCACCGATTTTATTATTAACTTGTTTATAACAAGGACACGGAGCTAACCACATAGAACAGCTCAGTATTTGATGTTGTGCTTAAATCAATAACTCAAGGATGAATGTACTCTCAGCATGCCTGAATGCATGTTATGGATTCATCCATTTAACCATTGACCTCACCATCATTTTGTGGTTGGTTACTAATTAGTACCTGTAGCTCTGCCAATTTGGTTTCCAGTGCTGCCTGGTTCCTCAGGGTCTCATCTCTGTTGCTCCTCAAGAGGGTCAGCTCCTTCTGCAACTGTTCTAAGGACTTCTCAAGGCTCTCTTTCTGTAATAAGCACAAATAAACATATCTGTTTATCTTATACTTCATATATTTAAGTTTCTTCTTTATCTCTTGTAACTCAATCAGTCCTTAAAATATGAGGTGGACCACCTGGTCCATTTTCTATCACAAGTCATTCACCAAATGCAGTGACTTGTACATAGCAAAATTGCTTCCCCTTACAAAAGGATCCTTAATCATTCAGAATAATAATATAAATATTGCATGGCACTAAAGGGACTCGTGACAGTTTATGGACTGGGCAATCAGAAGGCTGTGGCAATCTTTCATGTGTAGTGGATGAAAGCAACTCAAACTATGGTAAAATGTGTGAAAGATCACTACTAATTATCCATGGCTTTGATAATACTGAACTTGGGAGTGTAATTTTGCAATTTCTGGATTATTTATATGACCAATGTTTCTGTGTACCAGACAACTTGATTAACATGATGTTTATTCAGTGGTGGAGTCCAATACTTCAGTGAAGCATGAGTTGAATCTATACAGAGAATATCACCTTGCAGTTTGCTTACATCAATTGGATACGTTTTTACCTCTTTCCCTTGAAAATGTGCTACCATCATCATGAAGATTATGACCTCAAAATGTCCATGATGTACAAAACTCAAGCTGGCTAACATGTAATGAAACTGATTTACAGCATTCTTACTTACTGATACGACTGAAATCTAAAACTATTGATTGAAAATATTTAATACTTACTTAGTAAGTTAATATTTTCAGTTTTATTTATATCATCCCACCCTATGTAAATATTTTCACACACATAAAAACCAAGCTAATAATGGCTGCTGTTGTCTTAACAACACTTTCATCATACTACTGGCTACATCATGATGAGGAAATGGAAACCAAGTGCCTTCATAAGGACACACAGACAGCCCACCCAGTCTGGGCAGGTATCAAACCTGCAACCCTTGGATTACAAGTCAATTACTCTACCAACCAAGCTATCAGCAAACATAATAAGTAAAGCTCTGTTTTGGATATAACACATTACTTCTATGGACCCTGAAATCATACCAGAGTATAACAATATGAGTTGAAAGAAAACTGCATGAAGCTTAGTATCATGCCTTTATTTTCTTTTTTACAAATTTTGATAATTCCCACTATATCACAATTTCACATGCAAAGCTGTTCTCAATATAACATGATTATGGTACATAACACTGCTCCCTCTATACCATGATGTGGAAAATAATGTGGTCAGCACTAACAGACTCCAACTCAGACATGATTTTGGTTCTTTATCACACAAAAAAATTAAAGAAAACCCACTAGCAAATGTGATGATGGATGTTAGAGAAAACAAAACTGCTTCTGGTGTCCCTTATTATCATAACAATTTTTAAAGTATTGACTTTATTAAAACAAAACAAAAAAAAATATTTTTAAAAAAAAACTTACCCAACTTCAAATATTACTTGCAGAATTTCACAATATTCATTATCACATCAACATAATATTAGTGCTGAAGTTATTACATGTGCATGACAGTGTGCACACAATAATTCAGTCACAATAATTTGTTAATTTTTGTAACATATATTATATACATGCCAAATTTTCTCTTTTCATAACAATTCTGTGTTTTTTCTTTATGAGTAAAAGCTTTTAAATATACATCAAATATATAAAAATATTCACATAACTTTACTTGTCTTTTCCCCATTAGACACAACCTGTGGATACTGATGTGCTAGTCTTGCTGTTTTGCAGCCTTGGCAAGATTTATTTTGCTTTCTGTTTTGTAAATGTTAATTTTGTGGCTCAATGTTAATTTTTTTCTTTTCTTTCTGAACAAGAGGGTTTTTCCTTTTAAGCTCCTCCTAAAATTGACTACTTGCATTTCACCTACTTTCATACAGGGTTGCATCTGTCCTCTCATGCAAGAAATGTTTCTTAAAATACTGTATTGAAATTTTCCTGAAGCCTTCAAACCATATTTGATGTTCTGTACCAAGCTGTAGATTTCTATACTTATTTTCCCTGATTTGATTTAATATCATTCATAACATGGAAGGATGAATCTACTTGTGGCTTATGAAACAACTCAGTAAAGACTTGACCATCAATGATAGACAAGGATATCTGGCAGCAATATCATCACTTCCCCATCAGTGATCTATACATTGTCCCTTATAAATTCAGGAAGGGAATCAGTTTGGAATCTTCTAACTTCCAAATCATTACTAGTCCAGTTCCTTCTCATTCAACACATTAGATTCTATTGCAGTGACAGCAATAGGAGTTCAAATCTTTCTGGCCAAGATTGCTAAATGCTAGTCCTCTGGCATTAATTTTTCTTACAGATTTATTAACTTTATCAAGTTTACATCAACTTTGTGTTCAAGCCATTCCCATTTCCACACATTTTTCAAACCATTACCCAAACATTTTGTGTCCATCAATAATTTCAGAACATTGTTTACAACTATTGTCTGTTAAATAGCAAGCAGAATGAATTATACTCTTTCAAGGATAATCTTGATATGGTTAAATTATTGTGTAAATGGGGCTGGACAGACTTTATTTAAAAACCAGATCAGCAGTGATAGAAAACAACAGATAATACTGAGGAAAATGGGATTCAGTCCAGAAGAAAAGTGGAAATCTGCTTTAAAACAGAAAAAATCATTACTGCCAACTACCATATTGCAATAATGGAATACTGTACAGTAGGAAATTTCCAACTTAAAAAGTTATTCAGTAACAAAAAACATGAATGGTATTAGGGTGGAAGAGTTCATGAATTAAAACATAGCTGTTATATTATAATATGGTGATCCCTTGCTCATATTTACAAATATCTGGATACTTTCAGAGGTGAACAATATGTCTGTGACTAGTATAAATATGTATCACACTACACAATCTACAATACAGTGTATATTTATACACTATAACAAGTAAAGAGGAAAATAATTACGCTACTGAAAATTTCTAATAATTGTATAAGGCAAGTAAAATTTGCATTAATTCTCAGCCTTCTGTATCAATGTGTGTTATCATGATGGTACAATTATTGATAAGCATATGTGCATCAGTGAATCGTTTTGCCACTGGATACTAGTGTAAAGAACAACACATATGCATATTTGAACCACTTCAGCTATTTCAATAACAAGAACTTCTTGATGATACAAAACACTGTTATTACCAACACTTTTATAACTAATAATAACAATATTTATTCATAAATAAATTTCTACTTTCAAAACTTTCCCCAAATCCTGAAAATTCCTAAGTGACGGACACTTTTTGACAAAGCTATGGAATCAACATGAACTATTGGCTTTGATTTGTGCAAGAAAATGTCTAGCATTTCCTATACATGGGGTATAGATATATTTTGACATCAGCACTGCCATACCTGTTCCTGCCACTTGACTCGGTCTTCTGAATGCTCATTACGTAAATGTCTGACCTTATTCTCAAGGTCATTTACCATTTCCTCTTTTATCTTCGTTTGCTGCTCATACTGCCCTCTGTAAAAGACACTAAATGTATGAATATAACACATATTTTCATACTGCCCTCTGTAAAAGACACTAAATGTATGAATATAATACATTTTCATACTGCCCTCTGTAACAGAAAGACATTAAATGTGTAAATATATGCTTCTTTAACAGAAAGACATTTAATGTGTGAATGTAATACATATATCCATACTGCCCTCTGTAACAGAAAGACATTACATGTGTGAATGTAACATATATTCATAATGCCCTCTGTAATAGAAAGACAAAATGTAGAAATGTAACACATATTCATACTGCTCTGTAAAACAAAAAGTATGAATGCAACACATATATTCATACTGCCTTCTGTAACAGAAAGAAATAAAATGTATGAATATAACATCCATTCATAATGTCCTCTGTAACAGAAAGACATAACATGAATTTAACACATATATTCATAATGTCCTCTCTAACAGAAAGACATAACATGTATGAATTGTTATGAGTCTATGCCCTTGAAATAAGTAACAGAAAAGAGTGAAGACAACAAGCTTTGTAAAATTTAACAAATAATTTATTTCCCTAGAATACAAAGTGAAAAATGAGAAAAAAGAACTTATGGTATTTCAAATTAAATCTAAGAATTAAAGACACAAGTCCTAGAAATAAAAAGTCCTGAACAAAACTTAGTTCATGTCCCAATGAGATCCAAAATTGAAGGTGATGACGTGTATGTTATGGCTTGCGTCTTACTGATGTGTCAACAGTCTCTTGTTGAATCACAGAAATATTATTCCAGGTTTGAATTCAGTATAAATTTCAATGAATGTCTTTATCCAAGAATTTTATCAGAGCACTTTTGTATTTCCAGAGAAAATAATCGCTTGAATTCAATAATTTGAAGAAAATAAAATTCAGCCCAAACTGGTCACAACATAATACAACTTAAAGTGCTAGATGTTAAAGCACAACTGATAAAATCCTCACAGTCCCAAGATAATATAGTTCTCTATTTGACCCCAGGTCACAAATTAGCATTTTCTAAAAACAACCATTACCTAATGGAAAATAACTTTCTAGCTTGATCTAATGAGCCTTGCTTACTTACAACATAATAACCTATTAAATTCACTTGGGGATCTCCAAAACCCTGACCCTAATCAACATATTTACGCCTTCTTGTTTACTTGAATAATAATTTGGTCAATAAGCTCATACCCATAGAAAAAATGAAGCTATTATTAGTTGTTTACATCAATGAAATAAAAAAAAACATTTAAAAAAAGTAAATCAGGTCAAACAGAAATGAACTCAGTTTTGGACAAGGTCAAGTCCAGCAAACAATGTTACATTACAATAACATGTAATGAAATAAAAAAAGTTAAAACTAACAGACAAACAATATACATAACAGAATGTAACACATATATTCATGCTGCCCTCTATAACAAAAAGTCATAACATCAATGTAACACACACACACACACACACACACACACATATATATATGTGTGTGTGTGTGTTCATAATGCCCTATGTAACTGAAAGACATAAAATGTATGAATGTAACAAATATATTCATAATGCCCTCTGTAACAGAAAGATGAATTGTATGAACACATATATTCATAATGCTCTCAGTAGCATAAAGACATTAAATGTATGAATGAAACATAAATTTATAATGCCCTCTGTAACAGAAAGACAAATTATATGAATATAACATATATTCATAATGCTCTCCATAACAGAAAGACATTACATGTATGAATATAACACATATATTCATAATTCCCCCAATAACAGAAAGACATTAAATGTATGAATCTAACATGGATTCATAATGCAATTAATGACCGAAAAGATATGTCAGTTTATACTGATCTTGAACAGACTGCTATAATTAACAAACATAACACTCATAGGTTCTTGAAGACCCCACATAAAGCAAACTGTCATCCTAAACACTATTTGTAAGCCAAAACAGTAACTAAAACTGTTAACTTTCTTTGTCCATGCAATACAGAAAATCAATTCTATGAAGATTACAACAGTATTTATTTTTAAACATGCAAAGATATTGCAGTGCTAACACTTATACTTTGCTCCTCAAATATTCTGGGTTCAATTTCCAAGTTCTGATACATAAGGATAAGCCAATACATACCTTTTCGAAAATATGTCTAGCTTTTTACAAAAGCTTGATCTTTAAGTAAACAAATTTTGTGTTTATTATGTATTTAATTTTACCACCTAACATTCACATTTATTAACATTTTAATGTAATGCCATAAATAATATATGACACACTGTGACATAGAACAAACTGTTACAGTAGCAGTGGCACAAAGAAACATAATGGTTCAATCCTCTCTTTCTTAGACCTGAAAATTTATGAGCTTGCTGGTAGCAACTCATTGAAAATTCTTCACAGGTATATGTATATCTAATAAATGTTTTTTAATCACTGTATAGTGGTAGATCACAGAGATGGTCATGTGAGTACTAAAAACCATAGGTACTTACTGTAGCATAGTAAGTTGAGACTGAAGGTTCGCTGCCTGTTTACGGGCATTACTGGCTCTCTCATTGGCTGCCTGTAGCTGTCGATCATTCTCTGTTGTCATCTGAGCTATCCTGGAATGATAAAATAACTTATCATAAACAACTGCCATACAGTAATTCATTGTCATGGAAACAAGAATGTTCTGGGATGATTACCTTATTAAAACAATTGTCTGTGATTAGATTAATATGAAATCCAATTTAACCTGGTTTTTATTTATTGTTTTAAATAAATTTAAAACATGAATGCCTGATAGAAGTCTGCTGATCTAACATGTACATGCCAGTTTTTACTAACAATGTATTCATCATAAAGTGAAGATGCATAAGGATAAATCTCCCGACATGTTTCGAAGACTTCTGACAATGGATGACATTAAGGTCTTGTACACAAACTAAAGTCTTACAAAAGCAGAGTTCCCTTTATTGACTGGCTTTGTGATTTCTATCAGAGTTCAAAATCCTATTCTGAATACTGCTAAATCCATTTAATTGATTTATCCGACCATAGGGCTCAGCCCTAGCTCATCTATAATTTTTTTAGCACACTAATGACATGAATTATGGAACATTTGGCTCACCTTACTTAGCAACCATACAATTACCTGATAAGAAAATGAAGGCCCATTCTTTGAAGTTTTTACTTTTTATTGAACTTTACTCACTAGGTAGAAAAGCATATTATTGCATCATTCTGATGAGAGATGGTTTTTCACTGGATGGAATGAGGTTATGTGATATGTCACGTGATCATTTCTCATGTCTCGTGGCCATGATATCAGTGATTTTTTTGTAACATCATTGCATCAAGTTCTTAGTGCCACAGGCCTAGAAATTAACACTAACCCACCAACCTGAGGTCAGTGATTTTACTAAAGGATCACTAAGATCCCAGCCATCACTAATTCACTGAAAATTTCTGCCAGCTGCTATCACAGCATTTGGCAAGTGGTCTTGTCTCTGATGTATTAACCAAAATGTGAGTCACCATTCCCTTTGATGGTTAATTTATCTGTGTGTTGTGTTAACCGAATACCTACCAACATCCTACACTTCACGAAATACAATAAATCCCTTGGCAGAAATAGACTGGTGTTATCCTACACTTCAAGCGAATTTTAGTGATTATTGTCAAAATAGTATTCACGTACATGGAACAAGCCTGGTGTACTGGCCCCAATTTTGACACCGATTTCAATATGGAAGATAAAAAAATGACATAGAGCATCAGACTAATGTATCTGCTGATCATAAAACGTCACATTGGTCAAGTCAAAGAGTAATATAGTATTATATTGAATTACACATTTTAATATTTATATTATTGTTATAAAAACTCAATGCAATGCAATGATGTGAAAATTAAAAAGTATGTAGTAGCATTTTATGGTACCTCAGCACAATAGTGGCTATATAGTACCAATTAAAGATAAAGTTAAAAAACTAAGTTTAAGTTTTTGCAAGGTGAACAGCTGCCACTAAACGTTAGAAATTAAATGACAAGACAGCATGATCATAAATATGATCAGGAGAAGAGAGCTAGAAAGCACCAAAAATGCTGGTAAAATGGATATGAATGGATGAAGTATGACACAAGAAAGAAGAGATTTAGAAAACACCAAAAAATGCTGGTAAAATGGATACGAATGGATGAAGTATGACAGGAAAGAACGATGTGATGTTAGCACTTTCTGCAATATTATTTAAAAAAACTATGCAAAAGTGTGTGGTGTACTTCAGTATGATATACTGATGGGTGTAAATTTTTTATAAATTGTTAAATCACACAGATAATGGTGTTTCTTAACTCCCCAGATGCAAGATAAGCCATCAGGCTGTGGCATGCTGCTGGACCAAGAAACAGAAGGCCAGAGACTAGGCCTGATGGATCTAGAGCTGACAATGAATCAAAGGCCAGAGACCAGGCCTTATGGATCTAGATCTGATGATGAATCAAAGGCCAGAGACCAGGCCTTATGGATCTAGATCTGATGATGAAACAGAAGATCAAAGACTAGGCCTTATGGATCTAGATCTGATGATGAAACAGAAGGCTAGAGACTAGACCTCAATGATCTAGATCTGATGATAAAGGCCTTATGGATCAAAATCCAATGATGAAACAGATGGCCAGAGACTAGGCCTTATGAATCAAGATCTGATGATGAGTCAGAAGGCCAGAGATTAGGCCTCATAAATCAAGATCTAACAATGAATCAGAAGTCCAGGCCTTATGGATCAAGATCTGATGATGAATCAGATTCAGAAAATGAACATGAACTTAAAAAACTTTCAGTGAGTCTTGTTTATTAAATACAGTTGTTATTGTTTTGAATTGATGTTAATGAATACAAAATGTTGAATTAAAAACTGAACTGACTACATCTTATTTTCACTGTATCATTCAATTTCAGCAAGAACAGTACAATTTTATTACGGTGATCCTGTGGATGATTGGGAAAAATCCCGTTTTGAGTCCTCATGCCATATACTTGAAATGACATTTTGTACAATTCTAAACAAATCAAACTGTATTTTTTCTCTAAATTATGTAATAACAACCAGCAATTAAACCTGTTATACTAATCTCCACTTCATGTCAGTCAGTATGAGGTTTACAGGTTCACAAGTTTCCCCATCTTTCTTTATTTCAATGTGCCTTGGTTCAAATTCTTTCCAAAAGCTTGGAGGTTAGCATTTACAAAACTTAAATTGTAAAGTTAGCTAGAGCACTCATCAACCACACAGACAATCAATAAATGTCTACTTGCAAGAACTGATTTCAATGGTTAACATTATTAGACACCAAAATAGTTAATGGTGAAATGCCAGCTACTAATTCTCTTGCTGACAAAAGCAATATTATCAGCAAGTGTATTCAATGCTACAGGTGAGAAACAAACCAAACAAAAAATATTCAACTTGTTAAAGGATTAAATGTTTGTTCTATCCTTACCTCCTTAACAGGCCAACATTCTCCTCCTCTCTGTGTAGGAAAGGTATATTTCAGGTGCAAAGTAACAGGTGATTTAAAGGTGAAGAGCGTAATAAATAACAATTACAAAAACAGTAAAACCTGTCTTTAAAGACCACAGTTATTGCAGACCCTGTGTTGAGAAATCATATTTTCAATGTATTGATTTAGTGATTATATACTGCTACAACCTGTACTAAAAAACCACCTGACTTGAAAGAACAAGATTTTTTGACAGAAGGTGAGGTCTTTTAAGGCAAGTTCTACTGTACTATTTACATATAATGGTGCCAAATACAAGTTCTACTGCACTATTACATATAATGGTGCCAAATACAAGTTCTACTGTACTATTACATGTAATGGTGCCAAATACAAGTTCTACTGTACTATTACATGTAATGGTGCCAAATACATGTGCAGTGAGATGTTACTATAAAGAGGAGGAGTAAATATTTAAACATCACTGTCAGCATTTTTAAATTCTGGCATATTTCTTTTCAATTAACTTCAGCAGCAAAATGTTTTGAACAATTTTTATTGCATATTCACATTCATCTGATAAGCACAGTATAGTCTACTGGTAGTCTCATTTGATATGTCATATATTTATTGGATAATCCAATTATATCATTTTATATAAAAAGAAATGAGTTCCTGGATGGACTGACACTACTGGATAAAACAAATTTTCAAGAATTCAAGATAAGACCATTTCTTCCTTGTAAACTGTTTAGTATTGGAAATGTCTTTAATATTCTTCAGACATAAAAAGAATTTCAAGTTATCTGCTGTAAGGGGACATAGTGTATGCCAGATTGGCACCATTTTTCATTTAGGAGTAGACATAATTAAAAGTCTTTTGGTAAAAACAACAGGTCAGTATGACCATCTATTCAGTGGAAGTATCAACAACAAGATTTTCATTTAGGACCGACATTATGTCAAAATGACCTTCCATTGAAGAGGAGTAGCTAGATTTTCAAGATGTCACAATGGTGGCCATGTTGGATGTCAGGTCAGCACCACATTAACTTAGAATTAATAAGACAGGACTCTCAAACTAATTTGCTATGGTGGGCTCCATTTGATATTAATATACTTTACTCAGGCCAAATGTTTCATGAACTATGTCTTGCACAGTGCAGCCCAGTGAATCTATTAAATTCTTCAGTCAAGCTTGAGACAGAGGAAAAGAAACCGTAATGGCTCTAGCTGCATAAGGCTATCTGGATGTGACCAAAGAGATCAACAGAGTCGTGAGAAATTATTATTACTCTCAAGAGTGTCATTCTTTGGAAAATATAGGGCTGCCTCGAGTTTGTTTGATGCAGCAACAAACACTAGTGAAGTGGCTAATTTTGCAAGTGATCTCATTATCAAAAGAAAGGAGTCTGTTCAGGCTCTGAATGAGACTAAAATAGCAACCAAAGCTGACCCCTTGGATTTGACTGACCCCTTGGATTTGACTGACCCCTTGGCTGACCCCTTGGATTTGACTGACCCCTTGGACTTGACTGACCCCTTGGATTTGACCTCAAATAAATTTTGTGTTGGCAAGCATGAACATTCTCAAGATGTAACCACCCAAGGCTATGGTGGCATTCTAAAGTTTCACATTTTGTACAGGGTTAGATTTTTAAAGAAAATGATTTTCCCAGGATTTCCTCACTGGTTCTCTTGTCATGGCATCATCCAGAACTCCACTGGATAATTCACTATAGTTCCAGAAAAATATTATAGTCCAACTGTTGAGTACTTTATATTTCCACTGAACAGTCGAAACAAATGTTTTTGTCTCGAATAATATCTAAATACAATATAAAACACATCTGCAAACTAAAAACAGGAATACAAGAAACGAGGATGACACCAAAATAGGAATGAACCAGATTGCTCAGTTCTCTCCTTATATACACATTCTATTACGACTATATTTCACAAAATACCCCATGTGATTGATCTTACTACTCAATTTATCTTGAACTTACCTATTCATGGGACCTAGCCCAACCAATAGGAACCTACTGAATTCTTCCAGAACTGTCCAAACCCCATCAGCCAATGAGAAATTAACCCAAAGTCATCATTAAGTCTTACTATTAAGATTACTGTTAGTAGCTGTCAACACATATGTAAGCACCTATTTATAGATCCTATGTAGTTTTCTGCTCTTGTCAGAACCTGTCCCACAGGCAAAGTCTAACTAAAGAAAATCAGTAAAATTTACAGCCATGAATAAAAATTAAAAAATTAGATAAAATCATGTACCAGGAGTTACAATAAATATAGATATACATAACAAGAGACGATCTATAAATTAAAGTCATATTGCTTTGGTTTGACTATACATACTCTGATATATTTTTTCCAGTAAATTCAAATTCTGACAGAAGCAAAGAGACATGTTTTCAAGTTCCATTTAAGTAAATTTCACCTGGTGGGGATGCAATTTAAGCTGGGAATAACCAAAAAATGGATAAAGTTGAAGTATGTTTCTTTAAGGAAACAAACAAAATATACTAATACTGAAGAAAGTGTTTAGATTGCTTTGTTTCATTCAAGATATTTATCATCCTTTTAACACAGTTATAATATCATGCATGTCACCAGCAATGGAAGCACTTCTGTGGCCAAAAACAGATTAATCCATTCTGCTTAACAGTAAATTTAGGTATGGAATTTGCTGTCATGCAGCTTCTTAACAGATTAGGATATAGTGCTATAAATAGGGCCAAATCTGCTACTGTCATTTCTACTTTTGGGACATGGATCCATTCTTCTCATCACACACTGTTATGTTTTATGAGAGGAATGTTTAAAAAGAGACCTACTTTGCCTAAGAATGTAATCACATGGGATGTTGATTATGTGTTAGCATATACGCACTCTCTTTCACTCATTCATAAACTTTCCTTGAAATTTCTCTTATATAAATTGGTTATGTTTCTGGCACTGCTTTCCAGGCAGAGACAGCAAACTCTTCATATTTAGATCTTAGAAACTTCAATGCAAATGAGAAGAGTTATATTTAGAATCAGTGATCTTCTTATGCAATCATGCGCAGAAAATCAATTGGGGAAATTCACACAGCATTCTATGCACTAGACAGATGACTTTGTCATTTTCTTTCTATAATACATAGCAAGGATGAACAGCATTAGAAATAATGGAACCAAAAATTTTCTTAGTTACTAGGCCCCTTTTCAGGCATTGAGCAGGAACATTATTTCAAGATGGCAAAAACCCACCTTGCAGGCTGCAGGCATCAGTACTGACATTTTTACCCCACACAGTACAAGAATGGCATTGATCTGTGCTGCTTTCTCTGCCAAGATACCTGTGGCTAAAATATTAAAAACAGCTAGTTGGAGCAATGACTATACATTCTGGAAACATTATCAGAAACCTATAATATCTGAGTTGACATTCCGTGAAAAAGTGTTTGAATCAGCTCCAACCCATTGCTAGTCAATTCATTACATGCATTTACCTAGTTCAGTTGAATTTTTCTGCATAATAAATTTTCATGACTTCTGATGTGAGAGTAGCTCATTTTTTTTTAAAATCAGCATTGCTTCTGTCACAGGATACACTCTAAACATCTTATGAGGTCCTTTAGAGTACAAAAGGTTGAATGAAATCAGAAAATCATGTGATATTTAACAAGTCAAAGTTTGATAATTTCAATAAACCTGTAATACCCTTAGTGATCACATGCCCACCCACCATCCCTGTCTCACTACATTTTGTATCCTATCCTCTGACCTCTCTAAAGGCTGACCAGTGACATGACCTATGCATTATCTTGTGCATACTATGGGTTCAATGAAATTGTCTTCCAACCAAACTTTGTAAGTATCATTTAATTTTCCAGTTTTAAGGAATTCTCTATTGTACAGAAGTAAGCCTTACATACAGTATAACCACAGCTTTCTTGTCAGTACTTTCATATGTTTTAAATTCTTGTCTGTACTTTCCTGTGTTTTAAATTCTGGTAACCCACGGTTAATATGTGGGCAGCAATAACTGGCATTTCATGGACTGGTGTGACAGAGTGGAATATTAATTGATGATGTCAGACTCTCTGATGTATGAAGTTGAATAGCTCTGTAGCACAGTGTGTGTGTGTGTGTGTGTGGATATAGTGCACTCTGAAATTAAAAAATTTAACAAGTGTCATGAGGGTAGGCATTCACAACTGCTTGTATTTATCGTGCCATCCTATGGAAGAAAAATTAAAGAAAATCTTAAATTGTGGAAATAAAAAAAATAATCTGCATGACGAAATATTAGGTTCAATGAGAGAATGAATAGATTTTCAAAACTGATAGACAAAACAAATGAAATAGATATTTAAAGTTAATTGTGTTTACTGATTGTGCCATCTAGGAAATAATCAATGAATGTAAATTTCAAACAGCAAATTACCCCCCTCTTTAAACCACTTAACTACTACTGCGCAAACTAAACCCACAGAGTAAATTCATCCGTGTGTATCTCATCACACATATTCGCGTATATGATGCTGGAATACACAAAACATCTCGATCACTCTGGCTTTTTTCTTTTGTTTTTTAAATGTTTGGAAACTTAACGGTGATCACCGTGCGTTTCCTAAAAAGATTATTTTCAGCACATGATACAGTATTTGAAACCTGTACTATTTGAAAAAAATATTTCTATCTATATAAAGGTGTGGCCCTATACCATACAAAAAGAATAAAAAATTTTTAATTAAATTCTTCTGTAATAAAAAAATTACTTGTTCTCAATATTTATCATCTTTACTTACCCTGAAAAGCAAAATCTAATGATGAAATACTTTCAAATCGAATACAAAATAACATTCATGAAATATTCCGTGTATACAGTTTACTAAGGGGAAATAACTATTAGCACCATTAAGCTTAGACTGGTCCCCTGTCGTACTTTATACATACAATTACGACAGGTATAAAAAGGCATTTCTCAACCTTGACTTTTCCTAAAACTAACTGGCCGCGGACGCTGTATCTAATGTCAATGAAGTGGCCGATGTGCGGTCGATTGCGGAATTTCTACGTGCTGATATAAATCAAATAAATTTATTGGAGAAAATGATAAGCACAACTTAAGATATAATGTTGCATCGTTTCGTGTTTTAACCGTTTTATTGAGGGAATGTGTTAAAACGGACACGCAGAACTGGTACAACTGATAAAGGAACTGGCGTTCGGGATGAGAAAAAAAATCGGTTCCGTTATATTTATGTGCTAACAGTAGCTTGATCACATGTTGAAAGTGCAAAATTTCAGCAACATTCTACTGAACTAACCTAGCCAGGTCTCTGGTAACTGGTATAATTTCCTTCCCACATCCATCCTAATTATTATTACTAGTATTACTTGAAGGGGAGGGGGTCAAAATGTAGATTTTTTGCATCAGTTTTAACGTTTTATAAATAAAGCAAAAGTTTTCAAAGTACATTGTCTTTTTAATTACTGATTGTTTCAAAATGTAATGTTTTATAATGAAAGTAAATGAGTTTCACTTCATAAAATTTTTTGCTTTTGTCGTTTTTAATTTTCATTACAAATATATCCAACAATATAATTCAGGATGAGAGCTTCTGTAACTGTTTATTTCAACTAATAAATTAAATGAAATATTTGCATGTATCATTTTTTTAATTATAATGATATATAATATGTTCAATAGTCAATAATATTCTAAATATATACAATTTTTTAATCTTTGGCGCATTTTTCAAAATGACTTAGCAAGGAGGCATCCACGTCGCATGAGCAAGGCAAGAGTATCATATCTGGTACTGACTGACTTCTTGTTATTTGGTTTATATTTATGCAAAAATACATAAGTATGTCAAAATAACAGTTCAACACCATAATTATAAAGTAGTAACTTCTGTAAGTTGACCAGTTACAAAATGACCAGGTCAAGAAACATCCTGGTTATCAAATCACCAGGTTATAAACGGGTCTCAAACACGCGGCCCATTGGCTGCATGCGGCCCACCAAGCCATATCCTGTGGCCCGCAAAATGATTGGCATCAAAAGGTGTCATGAGAGATAACAAAGGTGGTGCGGCCCTTGGGCCATCGAAAATGCCCTCATGCGGCCCTCAGAGTGGTTTGAGTTTGAGATCCCTGTTATAAAACAACCAGGTTACGAAATTTACCAATAGATCTGACGATATCTATGTATTATTTCAATTAAGTAAATACCCTTATCAACGAAGATTTTTTTTATCTCTAATGCATGTCATGCTGAAAAAGGTTTGCTGGGAAGAAAAATTGGGGGCAGAATATTGTATGTGTGCATTTGTGTACACAATCATGACATTGGAGAAAACAAGGAGTTTTCCTTATTTTATGTCTCAATTAATCTGCAGTACACAATTTGGCCGCTGTGTATTGCTATCACCATAGCTGTTTCAACCACTGTTATTTGAAAACTACAATGTGTTTAACTATTATTAAAAGTTTACACTGATTTTTATTTTTCAGTGTAATCTAACTTTAACACTCTGTCTTAAAGGAATGGAAATTTGAATGTTTGCTTTGCAATATGAAAATTGTCAGCATACACAATATGCCATTTTGACTTTGACCCTCATTTTAAGTTCAAAGATGTAAAAACAAAACAAATTATTCCTTCCTTGTGCTTCTGTGAACGAAAGGAAAAGTTTACCCTCTGGATAAATATCGTCAAAGCCTCATGTACGACATAAAATTCCAATCCTGAGATGAAATTTTTCTACCCTACACCAGTGCATATGAAGAATTCTTTTAATCTATAAAATATTCCGTGCCTTGTCCAATAGAGATTCCCTAGCAATTTTGATAATGCAGCTCAATTTAAATGGTCGCCCAAAGGTTCTCAAGTTGTAAACACCACGGGCTAGTACGTGGATGAACATAAAGTAATCTTATGCTGATAAAGTCAAGAAGAGTGAAAGGTTTCAAAAAACAAAGATAGCATGACTGATCACTTGGATGTGGGTAGAAACATAATTATGTCCATAGCGTAATGTAATACATTTCTTTGTTAATCCAAATGAGTCACAAGACATGACAATCAAAGACTATAATTATCAAAAGAACAATATCAGCAAACGGTATAGCTGATGGGGTGGAGACCCGGATGAATACAATAGCTCTTTCTAGAGTTGCTCAAGCTGGTGATACCATGGATAAACCCTTAAACCTCAACAAGAATACAACTGCAGACATGCAATACTCATCAACATGTGGCTACTACGGTCAGTGTTGATACAACAATGAAACTAGCAACTTTGCAATCTTTTCAATGGATCTGGAGACTTTGCATTAACTGCATAAGACCTTAGAACACATTTATTCTTGAGCAACGCGGCCATATTGCAACTGTAAATGGTCCTCACATGTCCATGCGAGCAGAAACTGTAAATGGTCCTCACATGTCCATGTGAGAAGAAGCAGAATCTGCACTATATAATTTTACGGTTTCGGGAAGCCCTGTAGGAAGTACCAAAGGTAGAGAATTTGATATTCACCTTTCTCCACAAACAGTGGACTGTGACCCCAAAGGTCCAGTGGGTCATTCTGCTTCTACAAAGGTAAGTACACTTGATAACCAATTATTCATGTCAGTCCTCATCACCCTATGTATCGGTTTCGTCTATTTTATCAGAATGGTGCAGACTGTATCAAGGGGAGATGTGATCATTAGTGTTAACATGCTTATTGATGATATCAGCTAAAAAATCTAAATACATCTGCTAATTTGTATCATGATGTATCCCTCTCTTCCCAGTTTGACCCCTGAAGAGACACTCATAACTATTGCCTGAAAAGAATGGCAATACCAAGGCTGACGAAAAGAAAGTATAGGAGAATGTTCAAATTCATGAATGGTATTGCGGTAGTATCTACCACTCTGGCCACATCCATCAGGATCATGAGTGTGGTTGTGCTCGCCACCTTATCGGCTGACCCTCCCGCTATCCCCTTGGATGGAATATTGCTGCTTCAGGCTTTCTCACTGGCTGAGCAGTTTACAATGTTCCATCTTTGCATGGAGGCATAAAGGCAAGATCAGATTTGGGTCCCCACCAAGGGTATGCTCAACTCCGTCACAGACCTCGCCTCATGAACACTCTAGGATGTCTCCCTATCTGAGGGTTGGCTCACACTCATTTTCAACAAAGAGAATAATTACATGGCCCTCAAAAATGAAATAAGGACCTCAGCCAGTATGGCGTATGTAACAGTAGCTATCAGCAATCCTGAATAAAAATGCGCGCTTGTCAAAGGGTTGATCCCAGAGATGTCAATGTAATAGTCACATAAATACAACAAAACCACTGCTGGCACTTCTTGCTCTATGCTTGATGAATCTGCCCAAGTTGCTGAGATTAGTCATTCTTGTAATAATCATGTTGAGACTTTTCTTTTACAAACTGTATCTGACTTTCATTAAAATTATCTTTTTTTCTTCTTTGTCCAGCAACATTGGAAAGAGGTATATTGTTGATATCACAGGGCTGCTCGAACTCTCATGTCATGGACACGTAGGTCCAAAATTTCATCAACGCTGTAGTTTCGTCTCACCTGTCCGTGGATTAAAGTTTAAATACCAAATAAATAAAATACTTGCAATTTCTGAAACATTAAATCATTTTCCTGTCAATTTCATGCAACATCATCAAAGTTTGCTAGGCACATTTTAATAAGTGGCTACCCAATACAGCCACCATCTTTACAATAAACAATTGGCTCAGATCCCACATCCCAACAGAAATGCTAAATAAATAAAATGGGATATATGATAGCAAATGTACAGGCGTTAGGCAGCAAGAAGAGTGTTTACAAGGGAGTCAAACAGATCCGAATTCGAAAATATGGTACTCAAAGAAAAAGAATAATGGAAATTAACTTTTAACCAAAACAATGAAGCAGTAATTAGAATAATAATTAAGTGATAATTATAGTATTGTAGTATTTGTTCTAGCTAAAACATTACCAAATACGGTGTTAAATGGTTAAAATGGCTTTGGCTTCAGATTACTGAATGTGGTTTATTTAATAATACTGTGGCTTTACTCCAATTACTTTTGAGTGGCATCATGGCTGTGTGTACACGCACAACAAAACACAAAACGGTGACTCAGAATATGTCTAATCTACAGCTTGTATTTATCATGCCACCCCAAAGTATAAATGAACATGAAGTAAAATCTTGATTTGTGGGAGAAAAATCTAGTTTGAAAGAGAGATACAGAGCGTGAATATATCGAAAGGGATGTTTAAAATTACTTGTATTTATCAACTGTACCGTCTTTCAAATGAACAATGAAAGAAAACATTGAATTTGAAAACAAAAAACGCCCGCACCCATCCACCCACCGCTTAACAATGAATGACTCCAAAAAATCAAATCCAGAAATACACAGTATTGTCGTCGCATACACAGCTTTATTTATCCTGGCAACATTTTACTGGAAAAAAAATTCCAAAAATCAACCATCCGTTAGCATAATGCACCTTTGCCTGAAACCTAGTGACGCACTTTCGTTATGTTGGCACCTCTTAGCCTCGTTCCAGCACATATGACTGGTTAAGACTTAGAAGTGACATCCTGTGTTCTAAACCTGTGTTTTAGTTTTTAGTGATCGTCTCCCTGTCCTCCCATATTATATTTATGGGTTTGTTTGTTTAAGAATAATAATGTATTAATAAAGGGTTTAGTCAGGGTTAATCTTTGTTCTGTTCTGTCAAACGTTTTATAGATTTTTTTAATCCCGAAAGCTCCAGGTGAAAATGTACTCTCTTCTTTTTGCCCAGGGGGAGGCAATGGGCCTGGTTTCCCTGTTTCTCCCTTCACTGAGAACGTGGGATAGTATACCCTCCACTTTGGACAATTTGTCAAAGCGGACGTTTCCTTTCCCATGCGCCTTAGAAGATTAAATAAGAGTTGAAAGTGAGGAGTCATAATAAGTCCTTGTGTTCTGTTGCATTGAGTGCAATGTTGTGATGTATAATTTTGTTGTAAGGACTGGCTTTATCTAAGTCAGATCATACTGAGTTCAATACCTATCTAAGCTGATCAGTAAGTCATAATTTGAAATAATTAAGCCAAAAAAACCCCCCAAACAATTAAAACCTGGAAGATAAAGAAGGTGTCTAAATGCTAGTTTGTGTGTTTATGTGTGCATGTATGTATAATTTGTTCACATACATATATATGTATGCGTGTTTATATATGTGTGTATATGTATTTTTCTGTTGTTGCTGTAATCATATGCCTTAGCATATCTTGAGTGAAACTGCTATTTCAAGGGGGGTGGGTGAAAAGGGATATTTAAGTTTGGGTATTTTGTTATGTACCTTATAGATTATATATTTTATCTAGTCGGTGTAATGTTGTTCACTTTTATTGTAAGTTGTGTGTTACAGATGGGATTGAAATTTCACTTCACGCGGATGTGATGGAAAACATCCTATCATATCAGTCTTACGCCGTAAGAGTTTTTCGTTTTACTCACAGCTTTCCGTTGACAAAGATTCATTTTCTCTGGCCACAGCATTAACGCTTAGTTGGGAAGGTATTATTGTGATTGATCGTGAATGTACTGCTGTATTACATGTTCATAATCAGTTTAAATAAACTTTAAATAATAACAGAATCATAACCCTTATTGGTACTATGTATTCAACTTGTTCTATATTAGAAACAATTACTCCGCTCCTTTTTGTGTTTTTTTTCTGGAAACTGGGACGCCGCCCTTTTTCCATCTAAAGATTTTTTTTTCCATATTGGATTTTATTCGAACCTAAAAAACGTTAAGAAGCTGTATAATTTGTAAACAATATTTCTATCTATTTAAAGGTGTAGGCCTATTACTGAAAGAAAAATAAGAAATTTTAAATTAAATTTCTTTCTTTCAGAGAAACTGAAGATCATTTCCTTTATAATTTTATTCAACCTTATTTCTATTGAAGAAAAGAGCACAGTTAGCGATGAAATACTTTCGAATCAAATATAATATTACATTCTTTAATATTCTTCGTAGATGACATTACTAAGGGGAAAAACTCTTTGTACCAAATAATCTCAGACTGGTCCCCTAGCACATGTTTCCATATAACTAAAAAAGAGTATTTTTAAACTTTCATTTTTTGTATAAGAAAAAAAAAAAAAAAAAAAAAAAAAAAAAAAAAAAAAAACAACAAAAAAAATAAAAAACCAAGCAAAATCAATGGCGACGAACACTGCATCTAAGTAAACAAAATTACGATTTCGATATGTACTCACTTAAATGAAATACATCTAACGGAGAAAATGATGAGTGAAACTTTAGATACAATGTTCCATCGTTTCGTATTTAAACTATTTTACTGAGGGAACGTCTTAAAAAAGACATAAAGAAAAAATCGGTACTCTTATATTTACCTACTCACAGCAGCTTGATAGCACGTTGAATGTGCTACATTTCTGCTATTATTTACTGTTCTACACAAAATATTTTACTTAACAGAACGTTTCGTGTATCTACAACCACTTCTACCCCAATCTGTAAACAATGAACGTCGACGCTGATTTTTACGAAGGGACCTGTATCAAGTTCACAATCATTTGGATTAAAACAGATCAAGGGAAACTAAGAATGGATGCTTACACCTTTTCTCTTCATATATAAACAGTAGATTATGTTCCAAAGTTGTCTTCGTACAGTTCATTTACCAAATGATATGAAGTGAAAAAATTCAGTATAGCTGTTCCTGTATACCTGAGGTATTGATGTACTATATTTGAACAAAATTTTTAAAGTCATTATGAAGTCCAATGTAAACGAAACTAAGCAAGAAATAATGCTATTTCTGCCTCTTGCTCCCCCCCCCCCCGCCAAATTAGTTCTTTTTCAATTTCAAACATCAAGTATCTGTATAACTGTTTGATTGAGATGTGAAAATAAATATTGATAATAATACTAGCAATTGCACAAAGTATGTCACAGTGGCTTATTCTGGACATTATGAGGTGTGCTCCACTAAAGGCATACTCTCATCAAGTTTCCTCAATAAGCAAATTTCTGTGATCTAGAATCTAGAATCAACTGTTCAAGTAATTCATATTATTAAAGGTAATTTGCATGAATTATTCTGATGACTGAAGGCTTAAACATCGTATTTCATACCCAAATAGAGAACGCATCTGCAAAATTAAACATAAAAAGTTACGCTTTCAATAATCACAATTTAGGAAAGGTAGGTCTAAGTGACTTGAATTTGTAGATGTTTCGGACCGTAAAAAGGCCTTGGACTTCTTTAACGAGATGCAGCAAACACAAAAATATAGACAAGCATATGGCACATGAAACGTAGTCCCTAGTCATGGTGCAGACGTATTCCCTATGACGGGGAGAGCATTCGAGCGTAACAGGAATGTATTCAGACTTTACAGTCACAAGGGCATGAGAAGTCACTGCAAGCTTAACCTCGCCTCATGAACACTCTAGGATGTCTCCCTATCTGAGGGTTGGCTCACACTCATTTTCAACAAAGAGAATAATTACATGGCCCTCAAAAATGAAATAAGGACCTCAGCCAGTATGGCATATGTAATAGTAGCTATCAGCAATCCTGAAGGAAAAAAATGCGATCTTGTCAAAGAGTTGATCCGAGAGATGTCAATGTAATAGTCACATAATACAACAAAATCACTGCTGGCACTTCTTGCTCTATGCTTGATGAAACTGTCCAAGTTGCTGAGATTAGTTTATAGTCATTCTTGTCATAATCATGTTGAGACTTTTCTTTTACAAACTGTATCTGACTTTCATTTAAAATTATCTTTTTTTCTTCTTCGTCCAGCAAAAATGGAAAGAGGTATATTGTTGATATCACAGGACTGCTCGAACTCTCATGTCATGGACATGTAGGTCGCGAGATTTGAGTAGTTATGTGACTAGAAATGCAAATGATGAGTATCAGGTCCACAATTTCATCAACGCTGTAGTTTCGTCTCACCTGTCCATGGATTAAAATTTAAATACCAAATAAATATAATATTTGCAATTTCTGAAACATTAAATCATTTTCCTGTCAATTTCATGCAACATCATCAAAGTTTGCTAGGCACATTTTAATAAGTGGCTACCCAATACAGCCACCATCTTTACAATAAACAATTGGCTCAGATCCCACATCCCAACAGAAATGCTAAATAAATTAAATGGGATGGGAAGGGTCAGAGGAAACTCAGACTAGTCCTTGTTCTTTTCAACGGACTCTGGTTTCTGCCACTGATGTCTCCAATACTTGGTTATACATGATAGCAAATTTACAGGCTGTTAGGCAGCAAGAAAAGTGTTTACAAGGGAATCAAACAGATCCGAATTCGAAAATATGGTACTCAGAGAAAAAGAATAAAGGAAATCAACTTTTAACCAAAACAATGAAGCAGTAATTAGAATAATAATTAAGTGATAATTATAGTATTGTAGTATTTGTTCTAGCTAAAACATTACCAAATACGGTGTTAAATGGTTAAAATGGCTTTGGCTTCAGATTACTGAATGTGGTTTATTTAATAAATATTGTGGCTTTACTCCAATTACTTTTGAGTGGCATCATGGCTGTGTGTACACGCACAACAAAACACAAAACGGAGACTCAGAATATGTCTAATCTACAGCTTGTATTTATCATGCCATCCCAAAGTATAAATGAACATGAAGTAAAATCTTGATTTGTGGGGGAAAACATCTAGTTTGAAAGAGAGATACAGAGCGTGAATATGTCGAAAGGGATGTTTAAAATTACTCGTATTTATCAACTGTACCGTCTTTCAAATGAACAATGAAAGAAAACATTGAATTTGAAATCAAAAAACGCCCGCACCCACCCACCCACCGCTTAACACTGAATGACTCCAAAAAATCAAATCCAGAAATACACAGTATTGTCGTCGCATACACAGCTTTATTTATCCTGGCAACATTTTACTGGAAAAAAATTTCCAAAAATCAACCATCCGTTAGCATAATACACCTTTGCCTGAAACCTAGTGACGCACTTTCGTTATGTTGGCACCTCTTAGCCTCGTTCCAGCATGTATGACTGGTTAAGACTTAGAAGTGACATCCTGTGTTCTAAACCTGTGTTTTAGTTTTTAGTGATTGTCTCCCTGTCCTCCCACATTATATTTATGGGTTTGTTTGTTTAAAAATAATAATGTATTAATAAAAGATTTAGTCAGGGTTAATCTTTGTTCTGTTCTGTCAAATGTTTTATAGATGTTTTAATCCCGAAAGCTCCAGGTGAAAATGTACTCTCTTCTTTTTGCCCAGGGGGAGGCAATGGGCCTGGTTTCCCTGTTTCTCCCTTCACCGAGAACGTGGGATAGTATACCCTCCACTTTGGACAATTTGTCAAAGCGGAAGTTTCCTTTCCCATGCCCCTTAGAAGATCAAATAAGAGCTGAAAGTGAAGATTCATTAAGTCCTTGTGTTCTGTTGGTTCGAGTGCAATGTTGTGATGTATAATTTTGTTGTAAGGACTGGCTTTATCTAAGTCAGATCATACTGAGTTCAATACCTATCTAAGCTGATCAGTAAGTC
>JAECUM010019539.1:0-26905 GCA_016617855.1 Megalonaias nervosa | reverse complement strand
GTGTGTGTGTGTGTGTGTGTGTGTGTGTGTGTGTGTGTGTGTGTTACAGTCGGGCAACTGAAATATAGTATTAATATTATATCGTTAAAAATTAGAAGGAAATTTTAAACATCATTCATCGACAAAAGTTTCTTTGTAAAGCCGACTCTCGAGCTACCTACAGCAGTACGCCCGTATTTTTTCCATCGTTGCATGTTCGGCAATTGTTGTCAGGTAAGAGGCCAGATTAATCCACAGGTGTGTGTTCATTGTTTGATTAAACACTCACACTCAGTACTATCAACCTTGCAGGGAGAATCTTTAAAGTAGCAAAGCTCGATAATGTTTGTCTTTTGTCAACACAATATATGATACAGGCTTATTTTATCTACGGCTTGACGCATACTACATGATTGAACAGAATGCATTCTCGCGGAGTCCTAGAATGCATTCTCATCCAATCAAATTGTGCATTCTCACTGAGCCATAGTATGAATTCTTACCGAATCAAAGTATGCATTCTCACAGAATCACGGCGTGTATTCTCACAGAGCTATAGTATGCATTCTCACCGAATCAAAGTACGTGTTCTCACTTATTCATTGTATGCATTCTCACTCAGTCACTACATGTATTCTCACAAAGCCATAGCATGCATCCTCAATCAGTCATATTGTGCATTCTGAGTATCAGCATGTTTTCTCAAAGAGCCATAGTATGCATTCTCAATGAGCCTATCATGGTTGTTCGCCTATCCTATACTGATATATGGATACACCCAGAAAAAAGTGCCACCTGCAAAGCAAAGTTTCCTCTTAGTTTAGGCACAGGACTAAGTTGATTGTCTCTGATTAACTATAAATATAAACATATGGACACGTTTCTGGTCATGGGGTATCCCAAGTTTCAGAAAGCTGACGGATAGCAAGACACTGTAATACATGGAAAGTGGTCGATTATATTTTATTTGCTGATCCTATTTATAATCTGTTCTTCAGGGTACCTGTAGCAGTATGCCCGTGTGCTACGTAAAATCCGTAATTGAGGTTTGGGTGATTGTCATCTAGGGCTGGTATAGGCACTAGACACTTCTTTAAGAAAACGATTGACATCGGCATGACACTGCCTCTTTCTGTATACACTTTTCAGTAGCATAGTGTTTGTAGGCCCTTGGCACGGTGCCTATTGGATAATACGGCCCTGTCGTCGTCGGGAAGAGGCTACACTAATCCAAAGAGGTCGGCTACTTATTATCTAATTAAATAATCATCTTCAATAGTAACAAACCCTCAGGATGAAACCTTATAATAACAAGAACTTTTGTCTTTTATCAGACTAAAAACAGAACAAAAACTTTATTTAGCATTTTATGCACAACAAAACAATACTGAATTGTACGAGAAATGATTTAATACATGCATTGTAAGAAATATAGGATACATGAATATATGCATTCGTTTCTCTCTCACTCACTCTCTCCCTTTCTCTCAAACATGCCACTGTTCATTATTACCAATATTCTACAACATCAAACTCATAACTAAAATAATATGAATACTTAATTTAAACATTTAAAAAATATTTGGTTCTCTCTGTGGGGGCTACTCATGGGCTAGAATCTCAATGTAAAAGACTGATTCCCAATCAGTGCTAGGCTGATCCCAGCATTACAGTGTATTCTGGGCTGATCCCAGCTCAAGTAGAATTGGTGCTAGGCTGATCCCAGCTCAATGTTAAAGACTGATTCCCAATCGGTGCTAGGCTGATCCCAGCTCAATGTAAAAGATTGATTCCCAATTAGTGCTAGGCTGATCCCAGCATTGCAGTGTATTCTGGGCTGATCCCAGCTCAAGTAGAACTGGTGCTAGACTGATCCCAGCGCAATGTAAAAGACTGATTCCCAATCGGTACTAGGCTTATCCCAGCTCAATGTAAAAGATTGATTCCCAATTAGTGCTAGGCTGATCCCAGCATTACAGTGTATCCTGGGCTGATCCCAGATCAAGTAGAATTGGTGCTAGGCTGATCCCAGCTCAAGTAAAATCTGTGATAGGCTGATCCCAGCGTTCTAGTATATTCTGAGTTGATCCCATCTTCAAGTAAATCTATGCTAGGCTGATCCCAGCTCAAGGATGATTGGTGCTAGGCTGATCCCAGCATTAAAGTGTAGTCTAGGCTGATCCCAGCTTCCGTGGACTGTGCTAGGCTGATCCCAGCTCAAGCAAAATCTGTGCTAGGCTGATCCCAGCATTCAAGTGTATTCTGGGCTGATCCCAGCTTAAGTAGACTATGTACTAGGCTGATCCCAGCATGCTAATGTATTCTGGGCTGATCACATCTTAACTAAATCTATGCTAGGCTGATCCCCGCATAAGAGTGTATTCTGAGTTGATCCCAGGTTCGTGGAATAGAGCTAGGTTGATCCCAGCATGAATACAATATTCTTATATTTTTCCTATTTAAAATTGTAAAAGAAATGTATTTAACGGGCATGACCTTTACGTTATTAATATAGCTTATGTGTATCCGATTGGGGAAAAGATGCCAAATTGAATTTGATATTAAAAATATCAAATGAGAGCCCCCAAGAGGATGCCAGTTTGAAATGTGAAAATCCATTTGGAAGGACTGGTGTCCAAAGCACATGATACTAAATGTATGTACACAACTGTTCCTGAGCAGAAAGGAGTTGGTTAGGGTGAACTCTGATGTAGCGCGTATAACATGACGGACCTCATTGTTCTAAAGTCCTAATTAGATGGTCCTCCATACTGACTGCAGGTGCAGTTGTGGCTGCTCGAATACGAAACGAATGACAAGAAAAGTTTCACTCATCATAACCCATGCGTGCCAGCAGGAGCTTCAAGTACGACAGAAAAAGTTTCCTACTAAATGGACGGCCCATGGCATCCACAAATAAAGGAGCATTTGCACCATGACCTCCAGCCAAAGCACCTTGCCGCCGTTGATTCAAATACTGCTCTATACAGGACACGGGGCACAACCATGAGTTCCGAAAGAATGAAATCTTGACACTAGCACAAAATGGGTCTATTTTTTAAAGATGGCAAGGTCAGCAAAAACATAGATTTGCCTGTTGAAAATGTCACATCTCGAATCCTCGGATAGTTGCCTGAAGAAATGCTTTGCAATGATCGAACTGTGAATTCCCCACATGGCAATAATCCAAAAAGGTGCCACCAGACACCTGCACTGCAGCGACAAATCCACAACGGGTGAACAGACTTAATATTGGACACTGATAAACACCACAAATCATACACACATTGTGTCAAGATAGCATCAACTCAGCAGCGGGGGGGGGGGGCGGGCGGGGGGCACACAGCTGGAGTTTGATCTGCTTGGGGCACCAAGTGCCGGAACTTCTCCTTCTGAAATCGAGAAAGAGCATCAGCTATAAGGTTATCCCTACCAGGTACATGGCGAGCCTGAATAACGAATTGTCCTTTTGCAGCACACCATATCAGTCTCTGAACAAATTTCATTATAAGAGTTATTTTGGATCAGCCTTTGTTAATGATTTCAACCGTTATAGAATTGTCACAGTTCACCATAATTCTTTTCTCGGGCCACTGATTTCTCCAATAACACCACCAGGCCTGTTGTGTCAAAATGGCACACAATATCCAGAAATGTTTGTATTCCATGCCACTAAACGACAGTGGAAGAATGTTGTGTTGTAAGATGGTCACGCCTTCAATGAACCCATATGAACTGCTCTCCAATATACCTATATGAAGAGCTGTGCCCTATGATGTGGACGGCTGTATCAGTCTGTGCACCCATGAAACTGCCGAGCTGTGCACACACTATCCAAAAAATGTTGGTATTTCCTGTCACAGAACGCCAGTGGAAGAATGACGTGTTGAAAGATGGTCATGCCCAGCATGAACCCATATGATGTGAAGTGCTCTCCAATGAACCCATATGAAGTGCAGTGTCCATATGATGTGGACAGCGATATCGGTCTGTGCATCCACAAGACCTGAAAGAAGAAAATTGAAAAACAGAACCAGGCAGTAGGAAGTGCTATGGTGATGTGGAACACGACATGTAGTCAGCACAAATTACAAACTTGAAATTTTATCGCTCTGGCAGATATATTTCTCAAAGGGATATGACTGGCACCTACCCAAGACTCGAACAGTACTGTCTGATAGACAATGCTAGCACCCTGATGCTGCCCTAATGCTAAAAGTACTAGTTTTTGAATAAATGAGGATTAAAACCACATAGCATGAGCGATGTGCGCAAGGCTTGGTTGAACTCCTGCCTAGCTATGGGAAAATCTCCCTCCCCCCCCCCCCCTCCGAGGTAAGAAAGAGTGGTCCGAAATGCCACCCCAGTAGTTGAAAATAGTAATGCAGCGCATGGACAGGCACTGGTCTTGTACTTTTTGGGGCATGACACTTAGGCAAAAGGGGATCCTTGGAGTGTTTGTAATGTGTAAGCTCGACAACTAAAGCTGAACCCGAGAAAACTAAAGCTGGGCTTCTGCAACCAGGTTGTCTGTCATTTCCCCTAACAGCAAGAATGCATGAAGTGCAATTAGAAACATAGACTTAAATAGAGCAACACGGATGACGTTGTGAGTGAATCTTGGCAGGACTACAACGAGTTTTTTGTAGAAAACATTTATCCATGGTAGTCTGCGGCGAAATGTTTATGAAGTGTTTGCAGAAGTTTTTAAGAAAAGAAAGGAATTGATTGGATCAGGGATATTGTTCAGTTTCTGTACATAGCCAGCAGCCGAGACATAGGTAGATACTGTAGACACCGCAGTGTTTTTCAAAAAGATATGAAATGAAAATTGCCAAACTGGTACTTGGGGAAAAAAAGAGTAGTGCTGTTGAGTTTTAAAGTGGCTGAAAAAATTCGATGTAGTGTTTCCAACTGCGCCTGTAAGCTTCCAAGGAACATGGAGAAAGAGCACTTTTTTAACCAAAATGGACAATTTTACTACTCCCAGTCGTTGATGTCCGAAGTTCCGGGACCTGTACTGGAATTTCCTCTGCATAAGGTGAGAGCGGGAGGAATCTGTGCATCTTCTTGAATTTGTTGGCGAAGATTCTGGTGCACTGTCTCCAGGAATGGCAAGGATTCTGCCTCGTATATTGCGATCCTCATTGAAGAGATGAAAGTTGTCTTCCCATGGGCTGCATTGTTGTCCATGACAGGCACATCCGGCGGCAATGATTCTGCATGCCCTCAAGAATAGCGTGTCAGATTGGTCCGTGCTTCCCGCGTGCCACTACTCCTAGAGTCAGTCAAGGAGCGAGACACTTTCAGATAATGTAGCCATAGTATTTACCACCACCATCCTCGACAACTTGGTCGAAATATTAGGATCTGGTGAAGGCACTTCCGGTTGCGCATGCGCGAAATTGTCTGTTCCGAGAACTGTTTTATTATCATTAACACCATTGCTGCTACATTCCCTGGACAAAGGAATTGCCGAGATTTCGTTACTCCCGGGCTGAAATGAATACCTGGAATAGAGAGTTCTTGTCTAAGTTTGGCAGAGACCAATTCTCCGGTAATGGCACGTTATAATTGGCCGTTGCTGACGAGCAAGATGATCAACTCGACTGTTTATGACGCAAATCAGGAAGATGAACATAAAGCCAGTTTGCACGATATGGAGAACCACTAGATTCAAATCCAGCACAAATCCATAAGAAAAGTGTCAGCACAAGTCCATAAGAAAAGTTTGATGCGGAGACTCAAAATCCATTGTCTGTACCTTTGAAAAGCCAGAGAAGTGAAACTCTACATTCATTGTTTGTACATCTGGAAAATCAGAGAAGTGACTGATCACATGGTACTCTATATGATCCTGCAATGTTACGTAAGATTATCTAATTTTGTTGACTCTTTGAATTCTGCTGCCAATGCCAACCAATAGAAATAGTTCTGCTCATGCCCCTCCCACGATCCTCCAACAAGCCCCATGAAGACAGCAAATAAGAGACTAATAAAAGTCTCTTGCATAATTCCCTGTCTGCCTCTCAATTTCAAGGGACATGTACAACACCCCTATCCAAGTGTTAGCCACTTACTTAAGCCTTATAATTTGACATTACATCGTCGTACCACACCACGAATTCTTCCCTCAATGGTCATTATAAGACAAACCCCATTGCAACACTGGCAATGTGTACCTACAATAACTCAAGATCATCAAGTTGTGCATAAACGAAAATTTAATAAATTATCATTATAAATTGTAAACGAAATTTACTGCTACAGACGTCATGATGCAAACATGTATTACTGTAGAGGATAACAAGAGACGTCATCATGCAAAGATGTATTACTGTAAATGATTGATAGTTTACTGCATTTTACGGGAAAATATAAACGAGTTTTTTGGGGATGGATATAGCACGACCTGTGGGAGTGAAGTATCCATCCGACAAAACGAGTTCATATTTTCCCATACAAATGCAGTAACCTTTTTATTTTATACTAATTTTATTTTTCTGCCTAAAGTTTAATTATATTTAAAAAAATACACTACAACACACAAAGTAATTGAATTTATGCTGTATTCCAAAATAAATACACAAGCGCAGATTCATAATGCACAACAACAATATTAATGCGCACATAACTCCACCCAGCGAAATTTTAACTTAGTGGCGCGCTCTCGACATCACTTTCAAAACAAATTGTCGTTTTGATCTACTTAAAATTGAAATTTAAAATCATATTGTGAATGAATGCTCATTGCAACAGCTTTTCCAGCTGGTCTGGTATGAATGGATTGTGGCTCTTTTGTCGATTCTACTCACTTCTACTGGATTTATTAGCTCTGTCAATTCCACACAAAAGTACATGTCTGTGATTTGAGCAGAGATGGACTAGTCTTGATTCAGCTGCATGCGTGTTTCTGTTCTGTCATTGAATATTTGGAATCATAATGTGGGAAAACTATGAACTATTTCAATTGTAATCATCAAAAGGACGCAAGGGAATTTTATGTTCATGTCATTTTAAGTGCAGTAAGTAGAATGCTATTGCACTTGGAATGTAATCGAAATTACAGTACAATTTCAAAATGTGTAATCAAGCTTTAGAACCCATGAAACAGCTCATGTAATTCGGATTTGCAGAACCAAGAAAGTACATTCTGAGGAAATTCAGGATGCAAAAATTTAAGTATATTTTTTGCCATTCTTATTACCAGCATGAGAAGATAAGTTTATGCCTTGTTACTTGCATGCTTCCTTAGCTATGTTATGACCTGTTTGGCGTCTATCGCTAGCCTAAATCCGGAACATTGTATCAACAAAGTTAAAGCGCAAATTTGCAAAGCAGCTTGTGTGTAACAATCCATTCAGCCGGTGGAAATAAGAATTCTTTAATCGTCTTCGCTTATTGGCTCTGAGGCTCTTACTTTTCGACGAAAACCTACAGTTGCATTTTTTCCCACGAATTTAGTACTTTCACTTATAAAATGGTACGTATCTGATAGATACGTGATACCCCTTGCCCTCAGTATGCTTTTCTATGTTATTTGTATATACCCAAGACAGCACTGGTCATAGTCTGAACCATTCCCTTAACGAACATTTCTCTTAAATCACTGTTTAAATGATCAGAATGGTATTTTCAATATTGCGTCTCTCACGTTTGTTTGTAAAATAATAAAATAAAATAGAGACAAACAATCATACATATAATTATATTGTTATAAAGGATATACAATTTATCAATTTATAAAAAATATTTATACAGTTTTATATAGTGCATTGGTATTAAGAACATTAGGATACAAAGTATCTAATTTATGAATCCAGTAAGTTTCTTGTATGAGTCTGTTCATGTCTCCATGCACAATATCTATTGGCATGAAAGAAAAATCGAGTAGAGAGTGATTATTGGTATTAAAATGTGTTGAAATATTAGAGGAAAACTGAGGATCTCTATAAATTTTTATATGAAAGCGATGATTATTCATTGAATAATAGTATTTTAATACCAATAATCACTCTCTACTCGATTTTTCTTTCATGCCAATAGATATTGTGCATGGAGACATGAACAGACTCATAAAAGAAACTTACTGGATTGCGCAATGTATTCTGTCGCAGTTAAGAGGTTAATGAAAGAAAACTTTAATGTACATAAAAGTGAATGTTTTGTTGATTAAATCTGCTGATCTGATGTTAGAAAGCAAGTAAATTGGAATTATAAGGATCATGTTTGCGTATTTATCGATGTGCAAATTTTACCTAATCACTCACAACGTTTACATAAAGTCCTTCGGACTTAATTTACTTTGTGAGTGATTAGGTAAAAGTTACACATCGATAAATACCCAACCATGATCATTTAATCCTATATTAATTATTTCTAACCTGTTCTGTCGAGCAAAGTATACAATGTATAGAATAGATTTACGATTATCCTTGAATTTACAGACATACTGGTTTTAAATTAACACACCTACATAGAGGAGTGGGTTTTTTTATCTTCGCCTTGAGACACAGATTGCATATGATGTAATATTACACCTTGACAGTTGTTGAGAACTACACATACCTTGGGTCCACCATCTCCAGCTCGCTCTCCATTGATGCTGAGGTGAACGGCAGGATTGCCAAGGCAGCAGCAGTTATGGCCAGACTGAACCAGAGGGTCTGGAACAACCCTAACCTCACTGAGAAGACCAAACTGCGCGTCTACCAGGCCTGCGTGCTCAGCACACACCTCTACAGCAGCGAGACATGGACCACCTACGCGAGCCACGAAAGGAAACTCAACAGCTTCCACTTGAGATGCCTGCGGCGCATTCTGCGCATCCAGTGGCAGGACAAAGTACGAAACACTGAGGTTCTGGAACGCGCCAGCATGAACAGCATGTTCTCAATCCGCAGCGAGAGGCGCCTTTGCTGGCTCGTCCACGTCAAGAGCATGGATCCAGGCCGCATTCACAAGGACCTGCTATACGGCGAGCTAGCAGAAGGCACACGACTGACTGGACGGCCACGTCTGCGTTACAAAGATGTCTGCAAGAAAGACCTGAAGACGGCCAACATCAACGTCAACAACTGGGAGAGCTGTGCTGACCACCGCTCCGCCTGGCGCCTTGCTATCAGACAGGGCGTTTAGAAAGCCGAGGAAAGGATAAACACAAACCTCGCTACAAAGAGAGCCAGGAGGAAGGCGAAACAACAACAGCCTCAACAAGCTTCGACGTTCACCTGCAGCAAGTGCAACAGAGACTGTCACTCTAGGGTCGGACACTTCAGCCACTCGCGAAGGTGCAGATAGGACACCCAACCGGAAGCTACACCTTCGTCTCTCGAAGACGGACGGATGCCGACGAATATTACACCGTCGTCAGTGAACTAATCATGGTTATTTTTGCATATTATACTGACTTTTGAAACTAATGGCTTTTATTGTTGGATATTATATTGACAATTATTGTTACACATTATATTATCTTGTGGAATTATTCGATAAGGGCTACTGTGTCAAAAAAAGAACACGATACCCAACAGTTTAGACACAGCAGTATCGAATTAATGTTAACGTGAACCGTAATGGTGTAAACTCAGATAAACACAAAATATTGATTACTTTGTGGTTAGGACTAGTTTTGTTATTCACTGATCTCAAATAGTCTATATAAGCGTTCACACACACACACACACACGCACGCACGTGCGCGCGCGCGCGTTTCTCTGATACAAATATCCTAGAAAGGAGCAAAGAACACAGCGATAAAAGAGAAGAATTGGTGAATTGGATGGGATCGATAATTTTGTTTTTTTTTTTGTCAATGTACGAATGCAGTTTCAAGCGGATGAATATTATAATGCACTTTCCTACATAAAACATTATTTTAAGACCTCATGTGATGATTCCAAATACTGCGATTATGGCCAAATATAAAAATATCCATATGCTTCAAACGTTTTATAGTAATACTGCAATTAATAAACTTTTGATGTTAATTTACCAGTAATTTTTGTGCAGTCCTGTGTTTTCATGATCAAATTGTAGAAAAACTATATGTTATAAAAATTACAGGACCAAAACCCACAAGGACAGAAGCCCCCAGACAGGGGTCGGACAAAAGCCACTCAGGGGAGGACAAAAGCTCCTTGATCTTTGATATTTACAGTGTAATGCATTTTCACTCGTTATATTTATAGAACTGTTTATCTATTGTACTGAGATTTTATTTATTTATTTATTTATTGTAACTATATTTATTATGATGTACAATGGTCTCCCTTGCAACCTTTTGCAATTTTTATAGTGTTTAATGGAATGTGTACCTTGTGTAATGAGACAAAACAATTCATTAAAAGTATTTATATATATTTTTATTTTGATCCAATACGGGAATTTTTCCATAAATATCATTCGTCATATTTATAGAACTGTTTATGTATTGGACTGAGATTTTATTTATTTATTTGTTTATTGTAACTATTTATTATGATGTACAATGATGTACAATGGTCTCCCTTGCAACCTTTAGCAATTTTTAGTGTGTAATGGAATGTGTATCTTGTGTAATGAGCACAAAACAATTCATTAAAAGTATTTATATATATTTTAATTTTGATCCAATACGGTCATTTTTTTCATAAATATCAACAAAATAATCAAATTTATTGAACCTATCTGTGTATCTCACACCAGACTACAAATCATCACTACAGAGAATAAAAATCCAACATGCATACTCTATCTAAGCACATTCGTATAATTATTTGAATACGTAGAATATCAATCATGTAATAAAAGATTATATTGTATCAATTATATTACTTTAAAATATTCTCTTATTTTAATCAAACATTCACATTGCTTGCATGTTAAAACTGCTCTGATTCAGATTAAATAACTAAAACAATGAAAACCATAATAGTTATTTCTTTCTAGAAATGTAAACTGGGGGTTGCTTTTGTCATCCCCACTGAGCGGCTTTTGTCCTAGGGGCCCTTTTTCCCACCCGTGCCGGGAGGGGGGGGGTAGAGAAGACTTCTGTCCTAGGAGGCTTTTGTCCGTACCCACAAGATATAATGAATCACGGAGACGTACGATTTCGAAGATAGTACAAAATCATAGTTTAAACGTAATTAGAGACCTATGTTTACAACCATTTCAACATTCAAAACATAACTCCGGTACATTTATTTCCGGGGTGGGGGCAATGAAATACTAACATATCATTTTGTTCCAATCTGGTTCCAAAAATTCTGTTCCTAAAAGTTACGCAGTTTTATTTTTGCTTCAACGGAGTTTGACTCTTAGAGGGCAGTGAAACCATTTTTTTTTTCTTTTTTTCTTCTCATTTTGCAATTTTATAAGAGAACTGCTTCAGTACTGGACAAAGGCCCATAATAAAGACTATATACAATATCTAGGACTGGTTTATTTTAACAAAGCCACTGGTAAACTTATGTGGCAAACTACATTTCACAATGGAATTTTACCGTCATCTCCCGCACATGTAGGAAAATGCATTGTGGTTCATGAAAATCTAGTTGTGTTTTTACACTTTTTTAAAAAGATGATCGTTATGAAACAGACAGATGAACTTGAACACGATGAACAAATTAAGGATGTTTTCACCATCATTGATTAATAAACTTTACATGAAAGGGAAAGGAACAAGAGGCTACAGACACCGGCCAAGAAAAAAATGAAGAGGATATAATATCTGATATAGAAGAAGATACAAACGATAACATCAGCCATTAAATCCATCGAAACATCTAAAAGGTACAACTTATTAGTTTGTGAAAGTGTTTCAATAATCAATAACATGTCAACCACTTTGACACATAGGGGTCTCGAACCAACTAAGACTTTCATTTGATACATCGTGTTTGTGGGTCGTAAAAACCCTGTTTATTCACTCGCTTGAAGGTTTAGAAAAATGTCCCCATGCTAAGTTCGGTGTACCACCCAATCCACGCCATCAAAAGGGACCGCCCTGTGAACCATCCCATCCCACTGATGTATAAGGATATTAAAACGTCATCTCTGGATACACGATTAAAATACGAAGTAGTTCTGACTTTCTTGATATCCTGAAAACTTTTACATACAGCACCTTAACCTCTCATCCTTAGCTACTCTTTGCCATGTATCATAAAGTACATATAAATGCTGCTGAGCTCTTGTGTGATTTTATTTTTAAGTTTTAACATTTAAGATGAGATGGTGATTTCCGCGTTTATATTCCGCTTGGGTATACAGGCTGTATTCCTCTGACGTTTAATCTCTGTGTCAGTCCAGTTTCATTTCTAAACAGATAACACTTAAACACTTAAATGAAGTTGTGCATTACGTGAAGCACGCATAAATCAGTCCCTAAAGATAGGAAAAAAAAATAATCGTGTAACTTAATAGGATTGTAAATTAAATATCTCTTTTTTAAAACTAGAGCCAAAAAGTAAGTTACCACATACAATCAGTGTACATAGTAAGAAAAGAAATATGACATCGCATAGTGACTGTAAGCAGTCAAATTTAGCTCATTCAAATGCGATTGCGTGGGTTTTGTTTCATGCTGACAATTATTTCCATGATCATTGGTGGCTGAATATTTAGACCATGTTTTCATTAAAGCCACGATGTTCTGCAATTCCATCAAGGACACTGGAAATGGTTTGTTAGCTATAATCTTTATCTTCGTAAATCTGCATGGGTAATAAACTGATTACTATCTACCCACATCTACCCACCAAACTCACTCCCCCTCATCTTTTTCTGTCTTTTTCTTTTTCTTCTTTTCATGATATTTTTGTAGCGGATACCCTTGATATTCGTATCTAAAAACCGTCATATTCGTATCGGAGAAACGGGTGTGCACACATATACGGCATGTACACAAGCATAGAAGTAACACAAATATAAGAAAAGGGAAAATCATTGATTTTTCATTACAAAATATGTAGAAGAAACATATCTAGAGTGTTCATAGGTTTTATATGAAATCGCTCACCTTATCAACTTCGTGTGTGTGTGTGTGTGTGTGTGTGTGTGTGTGTGTGTGTGTTTATCATCATCATATCACACTTCCAATTTTGCAAAATAAGAACTTCTTCTCACACGACTCTCGAAATACACTTATAATATTCTTAATACTTATCTGTGGCAGATATTTGTTGCACAAACTACAAAGAAATAAAGTCAAAATTTTAGTTCATTTGACAAAGTAGTTATTATTCATAAAATATATTCTAATAAATTTTCTCCTTCAGTGTCCTGCTTTTATGTTGACCATAAATGTTGGGCATGTCTTGTCTTTTCTTCCTTTTTAAATTAAGAATCAATAAAACATTTTATAATTTATCTTTCCAGAACGACCTCTATCAATAAAACGTTTCAGTATTTATCTCTCTAGACCGATCTCTATCATAAAACATTTTAGCATTTACCTCTCTAGACCGATCTCTATCCATAAAACATTTCAGCATTTACCTGTCTAGACCGATCTCTGTCCATAAAACAGTTTAGTATTTATCTCTCTAGACCGATCTCTATCAATAAAACATTTTAGCATTTACCTCTCCAGACTGATCTCTATCATAAAACATTTTAGTATTTACCTCTCTAGACCGATCTCTATAAAAAAAACATTTTAGTATTTACCTTTCTAGACCGATCTCTATCATAAAACATTTTAGTATTTACCTCTCTAGACCGATCTCTATCAATAAAACATTTTAGCATTTACCTCTCTAGACCGATCTCTATCCATAAAACATTTTAGTATTTATCTCTCTAGACCGATCTCTATCATAAAACATTTTAGTATTTATCTCTCTAGACCGATCTCTATCATAAAACATCTTAGTATTTACCTCTCTATCCCTATCTCTATCATAAAACATTTTAGTATTTAACTCTCTACACCTATCTCTATCATTTACCTTTTTAGACCGATCTCTATCATAAAACATTTTAGTATTTACCTCTCTAGACCGATCTCTATCATAAAACATTTTAGTATTTACCTCTCTAGAACGATCTCTATCATAAAACATTTTAGTATTTATCTCTCTAGACCGATCTCTATCCAAAAAACATTTTGGTGTTTGTCTCTCCAGACCGAACTCTATCAAAAACACTTTAATATTTACCTCTCTAGACCGATCTTTATCAAAAACATTTCAGCATTTATCTCCCTAGACCGATCTCTATCCATAAACATTTTAGCATTTTCCTCTCTATCCATAAAACATTTTAGTATTTACCTCTCTAGACCGAACTCTATCATAAAACATTTTAGTATTTACCTCTCTACACCGATCTCTATCATAAAACATTTTAGTATTTACCTCTCTAGACCGATCTCTAGCATAAAACATTTTAGTATTTACCTCTCTATCATAAAATATTTTAGTATTTACCTCTCTATCTCTATCCAAAAAACTTTTGTTTTGTCCTCTCTATCATAAAATACGATTTATATATCTCTATCATAAAACATTTTAGTATTTATCTCTCTAGACCGATCTCTATCCAAAAAACATTTTGGTGTTTGTCTCTCCAGACCGAACTCTATCAAAAACACTTTAATATTTACCTCTCTAGACCGATCTCTATCCAAAAAACATTTTGGTGTTTGTCTCTCCAGACCGATCTCTATCATAAAACATTTTAGTATTTATCTCTCTAGACCGATCTCTATCCAAAAAACATTTTGGTGTTTGTCTCTCCAGACCGAACTCTATCAAAAACACTTTAATATTTACCTCTCTAGACCGATCTTTATCAAAAACATTTCAGCATTTATCTCTCTAGACCGATCTCTATCCATAAACATTTTAGCATTTTCCTCTCTATCCATAAAACATTTTAGTATTTACCTATCTAGACCGATCTCTATCATAAAACATTTTAGTATTTACCTATCTAGACCGATCTCTATCATAAAACATTTTAGTATTTACCTATCTAGACCGATCTCTAGCATAAAACATTTTAGTATTTACCTCCCTATCCATAAAACATTTTAGTATTTGCCTTTTTAGACCGATCTTTATCAAAAACATTTTAACATTTACCTCTCTATCCATAAAACATTTTACTATTTACCTCTCTAGACCGATCTCTATCATAAAACATTTTAGCATTTACCTCTCTAGGCCGATCTCTATCATAAAACATTTTAGCATTTACCTCTCTAGGCCGATCTCTATCATAAAACATTTTAGCATTTACCTCTCTAGGCCGATCTTTATCAAAAACATTTTAGTGTTTACCTCTCTAGACCGATCTCTATCATAAAACATTTTAGTGTTTACCTCTCTAGACCGATCTCTATCATGAAACATTTTAGTATTTACCTCTCTAGACCGATCTTTATCAAAAACATTTTAGTATTTACCTCTCTAGACCGATCTCTATCATAAAACATTTTAGTATTTACCTCTCTAGACCGATCTCTATCATAAAACATTTTAGTATTTATCTCTCTATCATAAAACATTTTAGTATTTACCTCTCTAGAACGATCTTTATCATAAAACATTTTAGTATTTATCTCTCTAGAACGATCTTTATCATAAAACATTTTAGTATTTATCTCTCTAGACCGATCTCTATCCAAAAAACATTTTGGTGTTTTTCTCTCCAGACCGAACTCTATCAAAAACATTTTAGTATTTACCTCTCTAGACCGATTTTTATCAAAAACATTTCAGCATTTATCTCTCTAGACCGATCTCTATCCATAAACATTTTAGCAATTTCCTCTCTGTCCATAAAACATTTTAGTATTTACCTCTCTAGACCGATCTTTATCAAAAACATTTCAGCATTTATCTCTCTAGACCGATCTCTATCCATAAACATTTTAGCATTTTCCTCTCTATCCATAAAACATTTTAGTATTTACCTCTCTAGACCGATCTTTATCAAAAACATTCTAGTATTTACCTTTTTAGACCGATCTCTATCATAAAACATTTTAGTATTTACCTCTCTAGACCGATCTCTAGCAGAAAACATTTTAGTATTTACCTCCCTATCCATAAAACATTTTAGTATTTGCCTTTTTAGACCGATCTCTATCATGAAACATTTTAGTATTTACCTCTCTAGACCGATCTCTATCATAAAACATTTTAGTATTTACCTCTCTAGACAGATCTTTATCATAAAACATTTTAGTATTTATCTCTCTAGACCGATCTCTATCATAAAACATTTTAGTATTTATCTCTCTATCATAAAACATTTTAGTATTTACCTCTCTAGAACGATCTTTATCATAAAACATTTTAGTATTTATCTCTCTATCATAAAACATTTTAGCATTTACCATTTTAGACCGATCTCTATCATGAAACATTTTAGTATTTACCTCTCTAGAACGATCTTTATCAAAAACATTTTAGCATTTACCATTTTAGACCGATCTCTATCATGAAACATTTTAGTATTTACCTCTCTAGAACGATCTTTATCAAAAACATTTTAGTATTTACCATTTTAGACCGATCCTATCATGAAACATTTTAGTATTTACCTCTCTAGACCGATCTCTAGCATAAAACATTTTAGTATTTACCTCTCTAGACAGATCTTTATCATAAAACATTTTAGTATTTATCTCTCTAGACCGATCTCTATCATAAAACATTTTAGTATTTATCTCTCTATCATAAAACATTTTAGTATTTACCTCTCTAGAACGATCTCTATCCGTAAAACATTTTAGTATTTACCTCTCTATCATAAAACATTTTAGTATTTACCTCTCTAGACCGATCTCTATCATAAAATATTTTAGTATCTACATCTGTATCATAAAACATTTTAGTATTTACCTCTCTAGACCGATCTCTATCATAAAACATTTTAGTATTTATCTCTCTAGACCGATCTCTATCACAAAACATTTTAGTATTTACCTCTCTAGACCGATCTCTATCATAAAACATTTTAGTATTTACCTCTCTAGACCGATCTCTATCATAAAACATTTTAGTATTTACCTCCCTATCATAAAACATTTTAGTATTTACCTCTCTAGACCGATCTTTATCATAAAACATTTTAGTATTTATCTCTTTAGACTGATCTCTATCATAAAACAGTTTAGTATTTACCTCTCTAGACCGATCTTTATCATAAAACATTTTAGCATTTATCTCTCTAGACTGATCTCTATCATAAAACATTTTAGTATTTACCTCTCTAGACCGATCTCTATCATAAAACATTTTAGTATTTACCTATCTAGACCGATCTCTATCATAAAACATTTTAGTATTTATCTCTCTAGACCGATCTCTATCCAAAAAATATTTTGGTATTTGTCTCTCCAGACCGAACTCTATCAAAAACATTTTAGTATTTACCTCTCTAGACCGATCTTTATCAGAAACATTTCAGCATCTATCTCTCTACATCGATCTCTATCCATAAAACATTTTGGTATTTATCTCTCCAGACCGAACTCTATCAAAAACATTTTAGTATTTACCTCTCTAGACCGACCTCTATCATAAAACATTTTAGTATTTACCTCTCTAGACAGATCTCTATCATAAAACATTTTAGTATTTATCTCTCTAGACCGATCTCTGTCCAAAAAACATTTTGGTATTTGTCTCTCCAGACCGAACTCTATCAAAAACATTTTAGTATTTATCTCTCTAGACCGATGTCTATCCATAAAACATTTTACTCTTCACCTCTCTAGACCGATCTCTATCCATAAAACATTTTAGTATTTACCTCTCTAGACCGATCTCTATCCATAAAACATTTTAGTATTTACCTCTCTAGACAGATCTCTATCATAAAACATTTTAGTATTTATCTCTCTAGACCGATCTCTGTCCAAAAAACATTTTGGTATTTGTCTCTCCAGACCGAACTCTATCAAAAACATTTTAGTATTTACCTCTCTAGACCGATCTCTATCCAAAAAACATTTTACTCTTTACCTCTCTAGACCGATCTCTATCCATAAAACATTTTAGTATTTATCTCTCTAGACCGATCTCAATCCATAAAACATTTTAGTATTTACCTCTCTAGACCGATCTCTATCCAAAAAACATTTTAGTATTTACCTCTCTAGACCGATCTCTATCCAAAAAACATTTTAGTATTTACCTCTCTAGACCGATCTCTATCCATAAAACATTTTAGTATTTACCTCTCTAGGCCGATCTCTATCCATAAAACATTTTAGTATTTACCTCTCTAGACAGATCTCTATCATAAAACATTTTAGTATTAATCTCTCTAGACCGATCTCTATCCATAAAACATTTTAGTATTTACCTCTCTAGACCGATCTCTATCCAAAAAACATTTTAGTATTTACCTCTCTAGACCGATCTCTATCATAAAACATTTTAGTATTTATCTCTTTAGACTGATCTCTATCCATAAAACATTTTAGTATTTACCTCTCTAGACCGATCTCTATCCATGAAACATTTTAGCATTTACCTCTCTAGACCGATCTCTATCATAAAACATTTTAGTATTTATCTCTCTAGACTGATCTCTGTCCAAGAAACATTTTGGTATTTGTCTCTCCAGACCGAACTCTATCAAAAACATTTTAGTATTTACCTCTCTAGACCGATGTCTATCCATAAAACATTTTACTCTTCACCTCTCTAGACCGATCTCTATCCATAAAACATTTTAGTATTTACCTCTCTAGACCGATCTCAATCCATAAAACATTTTAGTATTTACCTCTCTAGACAGATCTCTATCATAAAACATTTTAGTATTTATCTCTCTAGACCGATCTCTGTCCAAAAAACATTTTGTTATTTGTCTCTCCAGACCGAACTCTATCAAAAACATTTTAGTATTTACCTCTCTAGACCGATCTCTATCCATAAAACATTTTAGTATTTACCTCTAGACAGATCTCTATCATAAAACATTTTAGTATTTATCTCTCTAGACCGATCTCTATCCATAAAACATTTTAGTATTTACCTCTCTAGACCGATCTCTATCCAAAAAACATTTTAGTATTTACCTCTCTAGACTGATTTCTATCATAAAACATTTTAGTATTTATCTCTTTAGACTGATCTCTATCCATAAAACATTTTAGTATTTACCTCTCTAGACCGATCTCTATCCATGAAACATTTTAGCATTTACCTCTCTAGACCGATCTCTATCATAAAACATTTTAGTATTTATCTCTCTAGACTGATCTCTGTCCAAAAAACATTTTGGTATTTGTCTCTCCAGACCGAACTCTATCAAAAACATTTTAGTATTTACCTCTCTAGACCGATGTCTATCCATAAAACATTTTACTCTTCACCTCTCTAGACCGATCTCTATCCATAAAACATTTTAGTATTTACCTCTCTAGACCGATGTCTATCCATAAAACATTTTAGTATTTACCTCTCTAGGCCGATCTCTATCCATAAAACATTTTAGTATTTACCTCTCTAGACAGATCTCTATCATAAAACATTTTAGTATTTATCTCTCTAGACCGATCTCTGTCCAAAAAACATTTTGGTATTTGTCTCTCCAGAGCGAAACTCTATCAAAAACATTTTAGTATTTACCTCTCTAGACCGATGTCTATCCATAAAACATTTTACTCTTCACCTCTCTAGACCGATCTCTATCCATAAAACATTTTAGTATTTACCTCTCTAGACCGATCTCTATCCATAAAACATTTTAGTATTTACCTCTCTAGACAGATCTCTATCATAAAACATTTTAGTATTTATCTCTCTAGACCGATCTCTGTCCAAAAAACATTTTGGTATTTGTCTCTCCAGACCGAACTCTATCAAAAACATTTTAGTATTTACCTCTCTAGACCGATCTTTATCAAAAACATTTTAGTATTTATCTCTCTAGACCGATCTCTGTCCAAAAAACATTTTAGTATTTACCTCTCCAGACCGAACTCTATCAAAAACATTTTAGTATGTACCTCTCTTGACCGATCTCTATCATAAAACATTTTACTCTTTACCTCTCTAGACCGATCTCTATCATAAAACATTTTAGTATTTATCTCTCTAGACCGATCTCTATCCATAAAACATTTTAGTATTTACCTCTCTAGACCGATCTCTATCCATAAAACATTTTAGTATTTACCTCTCTAGACAGATCGCTATCATAAAACATTTTAGTATTTATCTCTCTAGACCGATCTCTATCCATAAAACATTTTAGTATTTACCTCTCTAGACCGATCTCTATCCAAAAAACATTTTAGTATTTACCTCTCTAGACCGATCTCTATCACAAAACATTTTAGTATTTATCTCTTTAGACTGATCTCTATCCATAAAACATTTTAGTATTTACCTCTCTAGACCGATCTCTATCCATGAAACATTTTAGCATTTACCTCTCTAGACCGATCTCTATCATAAAACATTTTAGTATTTATCTCTCTAGACTGATCTCTGTCCAAAAAACATTTTGGTATTTGTCTCTCCAGACCGAACTCTATCAAAAACATTTTAGTATTTACCTCTCTAGACCGATGTCTATCCATAAAACATTTTACTCTTCACCTCTCTAGACCGATCTCTATCCATAAAACATTTTAGTATTTACCTCTCTAGACCGATGTCTATCCATAAAACATTTTAGTATTTACCTCTCTAGGCCGATCTCTATCCATAAAACATTTTAGTATTTACCTCTCTAGACAGATCTCTATCATAAAACATTTTAGTATTTATCTCTCTAGACCGATCTCTATCCATAAAACATTTTAGTATTTACCTCTCTAGACCGATCTCTATCCAAAAAACATTTTAGTATTTACCTCTCTAGACCGATCTCTATCATAAAACATTTTAGTATTTATCTCTTTAGACTGATCTCTATCCATAAAACATTTTAGTATTTACCTCTCTAGACCGATCTCTATCCATGAAACATTTTAGCATTTACCTCTCTAGACCGATCTCTATCATAAAACATTTTAGTATTTATCTCTCTAGACTGATCTCTATCCATAAAACATTTTAGTATTTACCTCTCTAGACCGATCTCTATCATAAAACATTTTAGTATTTACCTCTCTTGACCGATCTCTATCCATAAAACATTTTGGTATTTGTCTCTCCAGACCGAACTCTATCAAAAACATTTTAGTATTTACCTCTCTAGACCGATCTTTATCAAAAACATTTTAGCATTTATCTCTGTAGACCGATCTCTATCCAAAAAACATTTTAGAATTTAACTCTCTAGACCGATCTCTATCCATAAAACAATTTAATATTTACCTCTCTAGACCGATCTCTATCATAAAACATTTTAGTATTTACCTCTCTAGACCGATCTTTATCAAAAACATTTTAGTATTTACCTCTCTAGACCGATCTCTATCATAAAACATTTTAGTATTTACCTCTCTAGACCGATCTCTATCATCAAACATTTTAGTATTTATCTCTCTATCATAAAACATTTTAGTATTTACCTCTCTATCATAAAACTATTTAGTATTTACCTCTCTAGAACGATCTTTATCATAAAACATTTTAGTATTTATCTCTCTAGACCGATCTCTATCCAAAAAACATTTTGGTGTTTTTCTCTCCAGACCGAACTCTATCAAAAACATTTTAGTATTTACCTCTCTAGACCGATCTTTATCAAAAACATTTCAGCATTTATCTCTCTAGACCGATCTCTATCCATAAACATTTTAGCAATTTCCTCTCTGTCCATAAAACATTTTAGTATTTACCTCTCTAGACCGATCTTTATCAAAAACATTTCAGCATTTATCTCTCTAGACCGATCTCTATCCATAAACATTTTAGCATTTTCCTCTCTATCCATAAAACATTTTAGTATTTACCTCTCTAGACCGATCTTTATCAAAAACATTCTAGTATTTACCTTTTTAGACCGATCTCCATCATAAAACATTTTAGTATTTACCTCTCTAGACCGATCTCTAGCAGAAAACATTTTAGTATTTATCTCCCTATCCATAAAACATTTTAGTATTTGCCTTTTTAGACCGATCTTTATCAAAAACATTTTAGCATTTACCATTTTAGACCGATCTCTATCATGAAACATTTTAGTATTTACCTCTCTAGACAGATCTTTATCATAAAACATTTTAGTATTTATCTCTCTAGACCGATCTCTATCATAAAACATTTTAGTATTTACCTCTCTAGACCGATCTCTAGCAGAAAACATTTTAGTATTTATCTCCCTATCCATAAAACATTTTAGTATTTGCCTTTTTAGACCGATCTCTATCATGAAACATTTTAGTATTTACATCTCTAGACAGATCTTTATCAAAAACATTTTAGCATTTACCATTTTAGACCGATCTCTATCATGAAACATTTTAGTATTTACATCTCTAGACAGATTTTTATCATAAAACATTTTAGTATTTATCTCTCTAGACCGATCTCTATCATAAAACATTTTAGTATTTATCTCTCTATCATAAAACATTTTAGTATTTACCTCTCTAGAACGATCTTTATCATAAAACATTTTAGTATTTATCTCTCTAGACTGATCTCTATCATAAAACATTTTAGTATTTATCTCTCTAGACCGATCTCTATCCAAAAAACATTTTGGTGTTTTTCTCTCCAAACCGAACTCTATCAAAAACATTTTAGTATTTACCTCTCTAGACCGATCTTTATCAAAAAACATTTCAGCATTTATCTCTCTAGACCGATCTCTATCCATAAACTTTTAGCAATTTCCTCTCTGTCCATAAAACATTTTAGTATTTACCTCTCTAGACCGATCTTTATGAAAAACATTTTAGTATTTACCTTTTTAGACCGATCTCTATCATAAAACATTTTAGTATTTACCTTTCTAGACCGATCTCTATCATAAAACATTTTAGTATTTACCTCTCTATCATAAAATATTTTAGTATTTACCTCTCTAGACCGATCTCTATCCGTAAAACATTTTAGTATTTACCTCTCTATCATAAAACATTTTAGTATTTACCTCTCTAGACCGATCTCTATCATAAAACATTTTAGTATCTACATCTCTATCATAAAACATTTTAGTATTTACCTCTCTAGACCGATCTCTATCATAAAACATTTTAGTATTTATCTCTCTAGACCGATCTCTATCACAAAACATTTTAGTATTTACCTCTCTAGACCGATCTCTATCATAAAACATTTTAGTATTTACCTCTCTAGACCGATCTCTATCATAAAACATTTTAGTATTTATCTCTCTAGACCGATCTCTATCATAAAACATTTTAGTATTTATCTCTCTATCATAAAACATTTTAGTATTTACCTCTCTAGAACGATCTTTATCATAAAACATTTTAGTATTTATCTCTCTAGACTGATCTCTATCATAAAACATTTTAGTATTTATCTCTCTAGACCGATCTCTATCCAAAAAACATTTTGGTGTTTTTCTCTCCAGACCGAACTCTATCAAAAACATTTTAGTATTTACGTCTCTAGACCGATCTTTATCAAAAAACATTTCAGCATTTATCTCTCTAGACCGATCTCTATCATAAAACATTTTAGTATTTACCTCTCTATCATAAAACATTTTAGTATTTACCTCTCTAGACCGATCTTTATCATAAAACATTTTAGTATTTATCTCTTTAGATTGATCTCTATCATAAAACAGTTTAGTATTTACCTCTCTAGACCGATCTCTATCATAAAACATTTTAGTATTTACCTCTCTAGACCGATCTCTATCATAAAACATTTTAGTATTTACCTCTCTAGACCGATCTCTATCATAAAACATTTTAGTATTTACCTCTCTATCATAAAACATTTTAGTATTTACCTCTCTAGACCGATCTTTATCATAAAACATTTTAGTATTTATCTCTTTAGATTGATCTCTATCATAAAACATTTTAGTATTTACCTCTCTAGACCGATCTCTATCATAAAACATTTTAGCATTTACCTATCTAGACCGATCTCTATCATAAAACATTTTAGCATTTATCTCTCTAGACCGATCTCTATCCAAAAAATATTTTGGTATTTGTCTCTCCAGTCCGAACTCTATCAAAAACATTTTAGTATTTACCTCTCTAGACCGATCTTCATCAAAAACATTTCAGCATTTATCTCTCTACATCGATCTCTATCCATAAAACATTTTGGTATTTATCTCTCCAGACCGATCTCTATCCATAAAACATTTTACTCTTTACCTCTCTAGACCGATCTCTATCCTTAAAACATTATAGTATTTACCTCTCTAGACAGATCTCTATCATAAAACATTTTAGTATTTACCTCTCTAGACAGATCTCTATCATAAAACATTTTAGTATTTACCTCTCTAGACCGATCTCGATCCATAAAACATTATAGTATTTACCTCTCTAGACCGATCTCTATCCATAAAACATTTTAGTTTTTACCTCTCTAGACCGATCTCTATCATAAAACATTTTAGTATTTACCTCTCCAGACAGATCTCTATCATAAAACATTTTAGTATTCATCTCTCTAGACCGATCTCTATCCATAAAACATTTTAGTATTTACCTCTCTAGACCGATCTCTATCCAAAAAACATTTTAGTATTTACCTCTCTAGACAGATCTCTATCATAAAACATTTTAGTATTTATCTCTCTAGACCGATCTCTGTCCAAAAAACATTTTGGTATTTGTCTCTCCAGAGCGAATTCTATCAAAAACATTTTAGTATTTACCTCTCTAGACCGATCTCTATCCATAAAACATTTTACTCTTCACCTCTCTAGACAGATCTCTATCATAAAACATTTTAGTATTTATCTCTCTAGACCGATCTCTGTCCAAAAAACATTTTGGTATTTGTCTCTCCAGACCGAACTCTATCAAAAACATTTTAGTATTTACCTCTCTAGACAGATCTCTATCATAAAACATTTTAGTATTTATCTCTCTAGACCGATCTCTATCCATAAAACATTTTAGTATTTACCTCTCTAGACCGATCTCTATCCAAAAAACATTTTAGTATTTACCTCTCTAGACCGATCTCTATCATAAAACATTTTAGTATTTATCTCCTTAGACTGATCTCTATCCATAAAACATTTTAGTATTTACCTCTCTAGACCGATCTCTATCCATGAAACATTTTAGCATTTACCTCTCTAGACCGATCTCTATCATAAAACATTTTAGTATTTATCTCTCTAGACTGATCTCTGTCCAAAAAACATTTTGGTATTTGTCTCTCCAGACCGAACTCTATCAAAAACATTTTAGTATTTACCTCTCTAGACCGATGTCTATCCATAAAACATTTTACTCTTCACCTCTCTAGACCGATCTCTATCCATAAAACATTTTAGTATTTACCTCTCTAGACCGATGTCTATCCATAAAACATTTTAGTATTTACCTCTCTAGGCCGATCTCTATCCATAAAACATTTTAGTATTTACCTCTCTAGACAGATCTCTATCATAAAACATTTTAGTATTTATCTCTCTAGACCGATCTCTATCCATAAAACATTTTAGTATTTACCTCTCTAGACCGATCTCTATCCAAAAAACATTTTAGTATTTACCTCTCTAGACCGATCTCTATCATAAAACATTTTAGTATTTATCTCTTTAGACTGATCTCTACCCATAAAACATTTTAGTATTTACCCCTCTAGACCGATCTCTATCCATGAAACATTTTAGCATTTACCTCTCTAGACCGATCTCTATCATAAAACATTTTAGTATTTATCTCTCTAGACTGATCTCTATCCATAAAACATTTTAGTATTTACCTCTCTAGACCGATCTCTATCATAAAACATTTTAGTATTTACCTCTCTTGACCGATCTCTATCCATAAAACATTTTGGTATTTGTCTCTCCAGACCGAACTCTATCAAAAACATTTTAGTATTTACCTCTCTAGACCGATCTTTATCAAAAACATTTTAGCATTTATCTCTCTAGACCGATCTCTATCCATAAAACATTTTAGAATTTAACTCTCTAGACCGATCTCTATCCATAAAACATTTTAATATTTACCTCTCTAGACCGATCTCTATCATAAAACATTTTAGTATTTATCTCTCTAGACTGATCTCTAGCCATAAACCATTTTAGTATTTACCTCTCTAGACCGATCTCTATCCATAAAACATTTTAATATTTACATCTCTAGACCGATCTCTATCATAAAACATTTTAGTATTTATCTCTCTAGACCGATCCCTATCCATAAAACATTTTAGTATTTACCTCTCTAGAACGATCTTTATCATAAAACATTTTAGTATTTATCTCTCTAGACCGATCTCTATCCAAAAAACATTTTGGTGTTTTTCTCTCCAGACCGAACTCTATCAAAAACATTTTAGTATTTACCTCTCTAGACCGATCTTTATCAAAAACATTTCAGCATTTATCTCTCTAGACCGATCTCTATCCATAAACATTTTAGCAATTTCCTCTCTGTCCATAAAACATTTTAGTATTTACCTCTCCAGACCGATCTTCATCAAAAACATTTCAGCATTTATCTCTCTAGACCGATCTCTATCCATAAACATTTTAGCATTTTCCTCTCTATCCATAAAACATTTTCGTATTTACCTCTCTAGACCGATCTTTATCAAAAACATTTTAGTATTTACCTTTTTAGACCGATCTCTATCATAAAACATTTTAGTATTTACCTCTCTAGACCGATCTCTATCATAAAACATTTTAGTATTTACCTCTCTAGACCGATCTCTATCATAAAACATTTTAGTATTTACCTTTCTAGACCGATCTCTATCATAAAACATTTTAGTATTTATCTCTCTAGACCGATCTCTAGCCATAAACCATTTTAGTATTTACCTCTCTAGACCGATCTCTATCATAAAACATTTTAGTATTTACCTCTCTAGACCGATCTCTATCATAA